>WEIV01013363.1:36234-49004 GCA_013390005.1 Calyptomena viridis | reverse complement strand
TTTTTTTTTTTTTACTTTTCTTATTTGATTTTCAGTGTTCACTAGAGATTTTTTAAAACCTGAGAATTGGCTTCCACTCAAACTCAGGTAGTAATGGCATGAGAAATAACTTACACTCAAAATGGCTGAAGTTTGAAGGCAGCCTGGAGCAACCCCACTTTTGGTTTGAAACAAACAACAAGGACAAATAACCATAAGAAACAAAAATATTGTGTGGTTATTTGTAAGTAATTTACTTAGATTCTTACCTTCGAATAAAGCAAACTGTTTCAATTCCTATTTTCCTTAAAAAAGGAAGAATTTATATTCTTTAAACTGCTACACCTACTAGAATAAATTGTTCATGTATTTCAGGTCTCCAGGATCAATACTTTGGATAGTCATAAGGCTCATTATATGATTTAGGATAATAATTTCAGTGTGATAAAAAATACATGTGTAAAATACATTAACTGCGAAAGTGCTCTGTGTTACTGTCCTTCCTGGGACAGTGGTTGTTCCCACACAAAACTACAAATGGGCATGGACAGAACAACTCATGGAAGTGATTCAACTTTCCTAATTTTTACGGTCTCTTTTCATGAGTTGGGAAGCTCAGGAATGCTACAGCAGCTGCAACAATTGAGCCAAAAATTCAATTAGAGACAGTCTTGACTGAAGCTGCCTGAAGTTTATTAAATTTTTTTGTAGCTTTATTTATTTACTAGAGCTACAGTGGAGAGAACAAGCTATTATTGTCAGAAGAATAAACAAACTCTTTTTTTTCTTTTTTTTCTCTCCCATTATCATTTTCCAAATATGAGGAAACTGAGGAGGATTAAAAATAAAACAAAATAACAAACAACACCACAGCCAAAGTGTATCCTCTTATTCTTCTTTCTTTCTTTCCCAGAAGAAAGATACTTCTACAGGAAATATGTTCAGCAGGAACAAAAATCCCTTTGAGCAAAGTGAAAATAAGGAGGCAAAAAAACCATTTCAGAATAATTTGACAAAGAAACTCAAGAGAAAATACTCCCTGTGGCAAGGTTAGCCGGTCTTTGGAGTTACCCCTAATGTGAAACATCATTAAAGTAGTTTGTGTCAAGAATCATCTGGTAGAGATGAATGGGCTGGAAGATCTCATGCATAATTTCAACTTCACACAGAAAAATATATATATTGTAAGTACATATATCAATAACATTTTTTTAAATTTTCTAATGAGAAATATGTTCTAAAATTTATTAGAAAATTATATCAGAAATACAGAAAGTCACAGAGATTTGTATTGTTCTTTGCTGTGTTCTCAAACAAAAGATTTGGGTTTAACACCAGTGTTGTATCAAACAAGCCCTTCAAATTCCTTTTCTGTAAATGGAAAATCATGGTTGAGCTTAATAAGCAGAATTGATATCTTTATTGTTGTATTTAGGAGCTTCCCACTGCCCTGCAGAGCTGCCTCCAGCTCTGGGCTTCCCAGCCCAGGAAGGACGTGGAGCTGTTGGAGCGAGTCCAAAGTAGGGTCATGAGGATGATCAGAGGGCTGGAGCATCTCCCCTTTGAGGAAAGACTGAGAGAATTGGGATTGTTCAGTCTAGAAAAGACAAGGCTCTGGGGAGGCCTACGAGTTTTTCCCCAGAGGAAAGATGGGGAAAATCTTTTCATCAGGGCCTGTTGTGGTAGGACAAGGTGGTTGTTTTAAACTGGAGCAGGGTTGATTTAGATCAGATATTAAGAAGAAGTGTTTTACAATGAGTGGAGTGAAACCCTTTTAACCAGTTGCCCAGAGAGGTGGTAGGTGCCTCATGCCTGGGAAGATCCAAGGTCAGATTGGATAGGGACCCTGGGGAACCTGATTGAGTTGGAGGTGTCCCTGCTCATTGCAGAGGGGGTGACCTGGAAAGCCTTTAAAAGGTCCCTTCCAACTCAACTATTTTATGATTCTGTGATGTGTTCAAAACCAATATGTAAGTAAATTGATGAGCTGAATACATTTTATTGATTTGTTTGTTTATTTATTTTCAATTCCAGCTCTTTGATACCAAATGGAAACGAGTCACAAGCTCTTTTAGCAGTGCTTTGTTTGTAGGACTTTGATTTTAGCGTATCCTCCAGATACACAGACCATGTTGCATTAAAAGAGGAACCAAGCCAGGAGCAGTATAGGAATTTGACTTTCAACAGTGCTGTAAATCAGGTACAGGTGTCTATGTGACTTTTTAAAACAAGCATAGAAAGAGTCATAATGCATAAATCTTTCCAAATTGTACCCACCAATGTCTTGGGGTGACTTTAGGATGTATCCCATACCACGTACTCTATGCCAGGAAAAATAAATCTTGCGCCTTTAAACTGAGCCCGAAAGCAGAGAGAAAAAAAAAATAGTCAAGAAAACTTTTTCAAAGCAATCTTGTGTCTCAAGGACACTGCTTTGCTCTGTTGTTCTTCGGCAGAGGGGGGGGAGGAAGCACCTCTCTTTTAGCTTTCCAGCCAGAATCTCAGCCCTGTTTCTTCAGAAGGAGAATACTCCTGTATTTTCCTGGACTTCTGGTTTCTTTTTTCTCTTCTGGACATGTTTTGGAACACCAGAACATCCAGGCCTCGACTGGGAGACCTTTTCCATGGGCCTGGAGGCCTGGAGCCAACCCAGCTGCAAGGAGAGAGAGAGGACCACATCCACAGAAGGACTCAAAATTTCCCAGGTTTTCTCTCCTCAGTGAGAGATTTTATTGTTTAGCATAATAATAATAATAATAATTATTATTATTCTTTTCCTGTGTGTTTGTTAAATAGTTTTGTATTTTTCCTTCACTTTCCTCTGAGGAAATATTTCTTTTCCTGAACCTGGTGGGAGAGGGTGACTTTGGCCCGCTTTTTTATCACAGAATATTTATCCCTCTGAATATATTTGTCCTAAACCATTACAACCACCTTCCAGAACCTTATGCCAAGGGTGTATATAGACCTGAGATCTCCAAAATGATGATTGCAGCTCTTAGGTCTAAAGCAATTAAAATCCTCTCTCATATCTCATACCACACAGCCTGCTTGTCTTGCTATGAGTTGATACACTACCTAAAATTAGAAAATCTACTTCATTTCACCTCTGGAATGCCATGTAATTAGGAACTTTCAGTAAAAAAAAAAATAGAATGCACATTTAGAAAGAAAGTTTTTATGTTGAGAGTGATGAATATGTGAGCACCGAGGATGCTGTAATTCTAAAAGATTTTCTTGATTTTATTTTTACAGGGTGATTTGGTTGATCAACATAGTTTTTCTCAGCACATCTGGGTTTGTTTGGATTCTTTTGTATACTGCAATGAAGTTTTATTTTATAATTACTTTTTTTTTTTTAAATACTTTTATTCTCAGATCTGAGTTTTATTTCCTGGGCATTTCAATCTAAAAGATTATTTCTTAAAATTTGGGCAAGGTGAAAGCTTTCACACTGTATTGTAGTGTCAGATATCATGTCAGAATTTCGTAAACAAGTGCATTTCTGTATGTATAATGAATAATCCAGACTTCTGGCTGAGCTTTAAGATAGTCAGTACATGAATTCAAGGTGATCCTGCATTATTTCCTTGACATTGAAGGACAAATGGTTTTATTTGATATTAATGGATGCAACAGTTGTAATGTTCACTGATAAGACTAAAAGGTTAATGCAGTGACACACCAAAGAAAGGCACAGTGTAAACTATGAGAAATATTTCTGCAGTGTGAACTGATTCCTTTCATAAAGCCATATATCAGAGAGTGGATGTTTGTTTCTGTACCAGATTAACATGGACCCATATTCTACAGAAACTAATTGATATGTTTCAGTTTAATTGGCATACAGACAGCAGAGATAGAGAGAGCCTTTCTAGAAATGGTTGGTAGTCTCATACCAAGTGACCTTCAGGCTCGGCCAGAGGTTCTGCAAATATGATGTGAATTTATTATGGTCTTCAGCATTTATTCAAAGAGACACAGTGAACAACAAAGTCAAAAGAAAGAGGACTATCCATCACCCCCACATAAGTAAAGGAAAAAAACCCCACACTAGTTCTGTAACTTGCATTTCATTACTGCTTTAGTTTGCAAATTCATTATTATGAAACATATTTAAAATATTCTGATGATTTCGACATAATAAACATGATCTATAGAAGTGCCATTTTCCATATTCCAGTGTCAGTTTTTGAATTCTTATTGCAATTAGTAAACTACTACTAAAATCTGGAAAAAAGACCTTGCCTCCAAAAATCAATCCCTATTAAAAAATGCTATAGGTACTCCTCACTTATGGAATTAATTCCCTCATGTATACTTGCTTTTTCTTTTAATTCAGTAATTTTGTATACGATTTCCATCCCTGGCTCCTCAAAATGCCTCACACGAGCTGGGCCATGGAGTTAAGTTGAATTTCCTGAGCGATTGTGTGCCATCCAAGAAGCCAGCATGAAATCTAGGGAAATAAATAAAGTTTGTTTCTTCCTAACCATGAAAATTGATTCATGTTTACCATTTGGTGTTCTCATTACAAACTTTGTCATGGAAACAAGTCATGGAACTGGAATGTAGGTTTTACTGATATAGCTTTCAGTGTGGAGCCATAAAATATCACCTTCTTATGTCTTCTGTAGAGCTCATTCTCTTACTTTTTCTCAGCTGGGTCTGCTTATCTCAAAGCTGCTGAGCTTTGTCTGACTGTTATCCATATTTTTTGCTTTTTCAGACTAGCTAAGCATCTACTGTCTCACTTAGTGATTGCTGCTTCATAAGCAGACCACAGAAAGAGTTAAAAAAAAAAAAGTGAAAGAGCTAATTGCCTGTGTTCTTATTTTGATGGACTACTGAAAGAAGCCTAAGAAAAAATACACTGTAACATAATTTTGTATCTGAAATTGGTCAACTTATTAGCAGTCAACCACCTCCAGAGAAGCCTATTTCTGTAAACAATGTGAGTTAGCTTGACAGACTCATTCTAAAATTGGAAAGACTCACTTTTGTAGGCATCTTCAGTCAGTATTTCTGCCATTTACATTATTTTAAGAGCATGTTGAATGTCTACGCAACAGCATATGGATTTTTGTGTAGTGACAGATGACTTTACCATGCTTTTAAGTAGTTCTCATGTGTAATCTCCTTAGCAGCCATGTGGCCACATATTTGTGTAATTGCCTCTAAGCATTACCAATAGCAGAGGTTTTGCCTCCAATGGATTTAGATAAAACAAATTCTCAGCGAAGCTCTGTAGATGACAAAGCATTAAAAGATAAATGCAAATACAGGATCATTAAGGAGCTAAACATGGATCTGTTCAGTTAATGTAAAAGAACTGTAAGAAATGGATATCGCACATGTTAATAAAATTTTATTTTAGCATCTTTGTATATAAGAAGTCAGATATCTACCAGAATAGTCTCTCTAACTCTGGAGGACATGATGAAGACATGTTAATTTAATTTTTTTTTTTAAGCAGAATATTTGCTTCATGATTGTTTCTATATTTTTTCTCTCTTCAAGAGTCTAATTTTAAAAATATGGCAAGTAGATCTTGAAGATATCACAGGAAAGAATCCCTCTCCAACTCCAAAGCAGTACTAGCTGTCCTCAGACCTTCCATGTTTGTGTATTTCTTTTAATGTTCCTCCTTAATGTTTTAATTTAATACATTAGATGGTTTGATTAGCCGTTTTGGAGAAGCAGACCTGGATCCCTGAACACTGACTGACTGACTGGCTTTTCCAGGGCAGGTGAATTGAGACTCAAACTGAAGTTTGCATCCAGGGGAACTGAGCTTGTCCGTGTGGAATGCAAGGAACTATAGAAGTTATTACATTTATTTCCCACAGGTCATTTTCTAGTAATTTTCTGATTTAATGCATTGTCCTTCCTCGAAGATCCTTCGTTTTTATTTTGTTATGCTTCTGTCCTCTTATTAAAGTTGTAGTTTGTGTTATTTCATGCTCATTCTCATTTATTGCATTCTGCATTCTCTTTCTTACTAGAGAGACTTCAGTCTTGAAGCACTTTTACAGTTGTTTCATCACTTTTTATATTAAAATTGTTATCAAAAAAACATAAGAAATCTCTGCGTTCTCCTGTATTCCCCTTTGTGTTGAAACCTGGGCAGTTAAAATCTTTCTTATCCCCCAAATTCCCTGCTCTAAATGATTCTGACTATTTCTCACAATGACCAAATCTTTTTGATTTCATTTCTATCACAGATCACAGCAGTGTAGCATCCAGTCGGCTTTCAAACAGTCTCACAACATATTTTGAACCACAAATATTTAGGCATCCTTGATTTTTAATGAAACTCCTTTCTTCACTTTCTGTCCTTCATCAAAAAGTGCTGCCCTTTAAAATTGATGATCTAATCATGCCTTTATCCTGGTAATTCTGTTGGGCAAACTAAGTAGCAGTTTTGATGACAAATTTACTCTTCCATCTCCTTCAGTTTATTCTCCAACTGGTTTTATATGATCCCAATTCATTTTGTATTACCATACATATACATAAAATTTAAGCAGATTAATTCACCATGCTGCTCCATGTTCTTATTGCAAATAATCCTGGCTTCTCATTTCTAAGTTTTTATATAGATTTTTATTTTGTTTCTGCTTCCTTGATTTTTGCCACCTGTTCTGGTCATGATTACACCAAACGTGTCTCGAGTAGATCTACATCTCCAAAACCTCCTTACTTGCTCTACCTATGCCCAGCTGACAGAACTCCCTAGGATGAAAACATCAAAACTCTGTTAAATCTTAAATCTGGCTGAGAAGTTACAGGCCTAAATATACAGAAGTACTGCACTGGATTTAGAAGTTCCACCACAACTTGAATGTGGATATGCCACACTTAAAGATCAGTTGGGTTGAGGGACTGAACTCTCCACTGTGCCACAAAAAATCCCAGTCGTCGTATCACCTCCTGGGAGGATTTTAATGTGGTTCAGCAGCCAAGTGTTTTTTGTAATGACTGAAAGTGTGCATGGAAATGCTCTTTTTTCCCTATACAGGTATGGAAGAAAGCTCTGATAGCAGGAACTAGAACAGTTATCTGAGGAAATATCAAAGCATTGGGTCTGCATTGCTGTGTGTCCAGATGACACATAACAAGCTTCTAAAATCTTGTTTCTGAAACCACTGTGAAATGATTTGCACAAGAAAGAAAGTTCTGTTCTTTCTAAATGTCTCTGTTGAGTGCAAAGGGGGGGCTGAAACAAAGGCCACCGCGAGAAGAGGCCAAGGGCTGCCAGTTCCAAGCACCTTCAAAAAACCCACCAGATGTGGCAGCTGAGCCATCAAACATATGTGGGGCACCCCTGGGAAAGAACATGTAATAAAGGACAAAAAAAGCCACTGGACAGGTTGGAAACAGAGAGAACAAGACCAGAGTGAGAAACAGTAAACTAACACCAAAATGGGAGAAGAAGAAGGAAGAAGAGCTGGGCTGTAACACTGGAGCAGATATTCCATTCAGCAATGGAAGGGCCCTTCTCTGGGAAGACTTTTTCCTGAAGGATTGCAGCCCATGGAGAGGATCATGCTGGAGCAGGGGACAAATGTGAGAAGGAAGAAGCAGCAGAGCAGAGTAGTTATGCATGACTGTAACCCATCCTGTTCCCCCATGGTGTGCAGATACAAGACAATAGAGTCAGAAGTGAAGACATGACACTGACCATAGGAAAGAGGAGAGGAAGGTATTTAAATGTTTCTATTCTTGTTTCAGGCTAACCAAACCTGTTTTAACTGGCAATAAAGCAGTTTTCCTTAAGTCAAGTCTGTTAGGCCCAGAACGATAGCTAATAAGCAGTTTTCCTGTCTATCTCATCCTATGAGTTTCTCATCCTACTCTCTCCTTGTGTTCCACCAAAGGGAAGGAGTAAAGAAATGGCTCTATGGGCATTTGGCTGTTTGCCATTGTTAAATCACCACCACCACATCTGTGTTTTCAGTGGACGACACTCCTTCTCTATAACTTGCTGTTTTATAGAGGATTTCCACATGGTTATTTAGATGCTATAAATATATATATATATGTATATACACACTCTCTCTGCACATTAGAGATGGAGGAAGTGATGTCTTATACAGGAGCTATTCATGGACAAGCAAGTTATGTCATTTACTTTCCTTTTCTCTGCATAAATACTTCCTGCTCCTTCTGTGGGCTGAAATGGTGGTTTAACCTTCCATATCTTCGTGACCCTTAGAGCTGCTGCCATGTTTTCCTTCGGGATGGAGATAAAAGTTTCCTTTCTTGTGACTACTGAGCAATGTCAGTGACCAAAGGTGCAAGATAATTCAATTCTTATGTAAAATAAAAGAGAAATTAAATACCAAAAAGAAAAAAGGGGCATACAATTTGCACTTTGCCATCTTAATGTTCAATCCATTATAAAGTTATAAAAAAAGGAAAAAAAAAATCTGCTTTTGTCTTCTTTCTATCCTGGACAGTCTTTCTCCATTTATTTTTTTAAATGTAGACATCCCCCTAACAGAAAGAAAAATATTGTGCCCTTCCTTTTCAAGTGTATTATTTATTTTAAAAGAAAGTAAATGTAGTACCTGGAATCATGTTGGTTATCTGTCATTTGTAGGTCCCTTTCAGTATCTTACCCTAAAAGCAGAGAATCATGTAGAAGACAGACAATCCAGGAACTTGGGAGAGCTTGGCAATTTCATAGATTCTGTCAGAGGAACTGGGAAAAATTGCCATTGGAGTTGTTCCCCTGCCTACTTACCTTTGTGTCTCATGCCTTAAATGAACTATTGCTGGTGTCCAATTCATTCCTGCCAGAGAAATGTTGCAGGTGGCAAGATGAGAAGCAACATATTCCTTGTAGGATGTGATGTAATCGTAATGTGGTTTGGGAAGATGCTCTTCCACAGGGGAGGTTTTGTTACATGGCAGAAAAAAATTCAACCTTCACAAGTGAAATATAAGGAAAAGGTTTCAAAGGGAAGAGACACCCTCAAGGAAGGTAAATTTATTTATTAAAGAGATCAAGATGTCTAACTGGATGAGTGATATATAAGAGGCTTTATTTTGCATCAGGCAGTCTGAAAAAAACCCAAAAGTAAAAGCAGGGGTGAAAGAAGAGCAAAAAGTCAAATCTTATTTAATTAAACCAATGCAAAACTGCATAAAGAAATCTCTTTGTGTGTTTTGTTTTATATTCGCTTGTTTACACATTTTTTTCCTGTGGTTTCTCCAATCAGTGATTTCAAATATACTGTGCAGCTGAAACTGGTGCAAACTTGAGCAGAGAGCTTAGAATAACGAAACTTTTTTCAACTGTCCTATTTAGCTACATGTCTGCAAGTTTATGAAGACAGCTCTTCCAACATATATCCTGCATAACTCCATAAGACATGAGAAGTCCAAGGAATGATATTGATTTATAAAAGCAAAGGACAAAATTAATCGGTTTTGCTACAGTGGCTAGAAAGAGAAAGAAAAATATTCTTAAATACTTTTTTTGTCTAAAAACAGGAATTTTGAAATACAGCAGAATAAGAAGAATGTGTTTACTGTTATTGTTAACCACAATATGTCAGGATTATAATTTACCTTAAAAAAAAGCAGTTTAACGAAAGGAATGTTCAAGAATTGAGTGCCACTGAAAATGTGAAATATGGTCAGACAAGAATGTAGAGCTTTGCATCTCATGCATCATCAGCATACAGCAAACTCTTGTTTCATAACATGTACATTTGCATAGGACTGAATTTGAATGTGCCAAGGGTTTTTCTTATGCTGTCCTGACTTTAGTAGTACGGCAGATTAAACTAATACTAGTGGATAAATGATAGCTGTTTTAAAGTTTCTGAGTAACCACCCAGCATTATGTTCTCTGGGTACTCACAAAAAAATTGTATCCAATCACATTTTCAAAGAAGAAAAGGCATTTATACATATGAAAATATTAGGAATTTCTGTGACTGATTTTTTTTCTGAAGTCATTTAATTTTAAAGTAATTTAAAGCCATTTAAAGTAATTCAATCTTAAAATAATACTCTTATATTTTTTCTCTTTTTCTGTGTGTGTTTAAAGAAGTCATAATTTATGCAGGACGAAAAATATTTGTTTAAAGTTTGGCACGTTGTATCATAGTATTTTGGGTGGTGCAATGCATCATTGATGCAGAATATAGATTGATGTCTCTAATAACAATAAATATCTTTAATGTCTCAAGTGCCTGAATACAGGTTTGCCCAACACCAAGCATCACAGAATAATAAAATGGTTTGGGTGGGAAAGGACCTTAAAAATCATTTAATTCCAACTCCCTGCCATGGACAGGGACACCTTCTGCTGGACCAGTTTGCTCAGAGCTCCATCCAACCTGGCCTTGAACACTTCCAGGGATGGGTCATCCACAGCTTCTCTGGGCACCTGTTCCACTTTTTCACCACCCTCACAAAGAATTTCCTCCTCATATCCAATCTAAACCTGCCCCATTTCAGTTCAAAGCCATTCCTCCTTGTCCTGTCACTGCACATCCTTGTAACAAGTTTTTTCATATTAAAAAAAAAATAGAAAGGGGTTTTTGTGTTAGTTTTTTGACAGATTTTTCCTTTGTTCCCGTTCTTGTAGAGTACATCTTTAGAACTTTTACTGCTGCAAGTCATCCTTTTTAAATGGTTTCCTTGTGAGGTTTTTATGAGCATGGCATGCTGGAGCCTACTGTCTCAAAAGAAACCACTTGTAAGATAATGAAATAGCATCATTACCCAGTAATAAAGAAACTTTGCCAAAGGCAGTAGTCTGGAAATCTGGACGTAACCTGAAAGTCTCCAGTATCTTCTCCTAAATCATTACTAAATCATATTTAAACTGTCATGTTTGCTTTACCTGTCTTAATCCCAATCCAGGAGTTTCCTAACTTCAGCCCTTGTGATCCTCTCCCCAGTTTCATTGATGGGGGGTGAGGGGCTGGGTGGGATGAGGTGTCTGCTGTCCTTACCATCCTCACCTGAGAGTCACCAGGACACCTTTCCCCAGGTCAAAAAGTGCTTTCTGTTTTTGAAAATAAAGAGTTTGAATTAACTAAATGTATGGCTAATCCTGCCTTGCTAGGATTTATTCTGTTATGACCAGGTTTACGTGCTCAAGGCATCATTGCAAAGGGTGGAGGTGGCACCATTTCTGTTGTTAGTGTCTTTGACTATATGACAGATATTTTTGCATGGCAGCCTCTGAGAGGGAAAGGCAATCAGTCCTATTTGGTACTCTGAGGTGTGCAGAGAGAGAATTTAGGATGATGTTTCAGTTCCAGGCACTTTGGAGATCAGTGCCTGAAATGAAAGGAGTTTTGGGGAGGACTTCTTGGCAAAGACGTTGG
Organism: Calyptomena viridis; assembly: GCA_013390005.1. Classification (NCBI taxonomy): domain Eukaryota; kingdom Metazoa; phylum Chordata; class Aves; order Passeriformes; family Eurylaimidae; genus Calyptomena; species Calyptomena viridis. The sequence goes on along the minus strand of WEIV01013363.1, from coordinate 37,671 downwards.
TTTTTGCATTCTTTTGTAACCTAGTTTGTGCTTTTATATCCCTAAATTAATACAATACTTTCTGTAAAGCAGAATAGATTTTAAAAATCCATACTGAGGACACGCTAATAATTCACACTTGGAAATAGAGGCTGATGTAGAACACTGAAAGATCCTCAAGTGCCTTATATCAAAATGATGCTGTTCTTGCTGGCAAAAAGCTTAATTTAATAACCACAACAAAGCAGCTAAAATGGAGGGGGCAGAAAAAACTTTGTATTTTTCAACTTATTTAGTTATTCTTACCTTTTGCTGTCACATTGCAAGGAACAGAAACTGCTATACACTGAAGACTGGAACTGTAGTACATCACAAAACACCTGATGTTTCATGGAAGATGTCCCTTATTCATGGTAAGGCCTTTTTATCTCCCTTTCACAGTAAAAAAGAGGTTTTATTATATGAAATAAATGTGAAAATTATGTTAAGAGACTGAAAATAAAAAGGAAAGATGTGGCATTGTTTGTGAGCAGCAATTTCATTTGGAAATCTCACAATTAAAGACAATAATGCTTGAGGTGTATAGTGGTGTGTAAGGAAATGATATAATAATTTTTGGGTTCTTAAACACCACAATGCCATAATAATATCTGTTCAGTATCTTAAAAACATGCATATTCTCTAAAAATCACCCACCTTGATGTTTATTCTTTATAAACCAAGAAAAATTCTCATGGGCATGAGAAAAACTATTATTTTGTAAACACCACTATGGAAAAGGACTAATAGAAACTAACAGTATATTTTGTGACTATTGCCTTGTCTTGTAGAGCATTAGCTTTAAACATTTGCTGTTTGTTTAGCAGAAATGTACCTCAAATAGAAGATTCAGGGTGTTTTGGATGTAGCATTGAGAGAACAGGGAGAGACTTACTGAGCAATCTTACAAAGTACAAAATTTCCATAACTTTTCAAGCTTTGAATATTGCTATTTTTCGCTTGAAACTTCTGAAAAAGTTAACTCTTACCACACAAAAAGAGTCACAAAGTCAGAAGAAGCACCACCGAAGCAATGAAGAGATTTAATAAATGACACTATCAGGAGTCTCCATTTATTTTTGCACTTTGGTAGGAATGTAAATAGTTCTTTTAGACATACCCTCTGTCCATGCTGAAAANTAGTATATATAATTATATATATAATTATAGACATATTTTATATATATATTCATGTTGATATATATACAATTGTCTGTGGAGAAGCAGTATTTGGCATATCCTATTGGACTGAGGAAGAACATCTTTAAGTTAAAGGATAGTTTGTCTAAGAAACTGGGAGCAAAGAGCTTCAATGCTTGAAAGACAAGCCCTAAAATAAAATGAGCATGTTATGGGGACAGAGAGCACAGGTTCATGGGGTCTTTTCTGTATCTTATTTGGAGGAAACTTCCATCATGA
>WEIV01013363.1:12394-35706 GCA_013390005.1 Calyptomena viridis | reverse complement strand
GTTTGATAGTAAGCAAAAATGTTGATTTTTGACTGATTTGTTTCCAGTTGTTGTATTTTAAGTAGGCATCAAATCCCTTGGGATTTGCTGTGGATTGATAGTTGATATGTACAATAACTAAGAGAATCAAGGTAAATATGATTTATTTACCATGTGACATATTCTCTTAGGAGAGGAGCTTCAGTAGAGTATTTGTGAGAGTAGGAGTTAATTCACAGAGATAACACTGGAAAGATAAAAATGTTGTGTTATTCATGTACTGCACCCACATTTCATATTTCTGATACTACTGGGTTATAAAGGAGGAGCCACGTGGTTTATTTTCTTGGGTGCATAATTTGACTTTTATCGATTAATTCATTTGACAAAAATAGACATTAAGGTGCTTATTCAAACAGTGGATTCATTAAATTACTGGGCCTCATCCATCATGGTTCTTCCCATGAGTGATAACTGATACTTCAAGTCATGCTTTTCTCTTGTGCTGCTGTGACCCAAATAGCTTGTTGTAATTTCAGATTGCCTTTTTCAAGGCTGTTGTAGTTGTATCTCTGAGCCCCTGTAGACCACACTTCTATTTCCTCCCTTCTCTACTGATTGACCTTACATAATGTAGTTCAATAGAGATTAGAGTTTGCCTGGGGACTTTATTTTGCTATTACTGGTTCCTTTATAAAAGAATTCTGTGTTGTTGGGGATATTATATCCCTTACCACTGATTTCTGTCTCAGTTAAGTTCTTATTCTGGATAGTAAGATCCCACTCACCTCACAGGCTATTTTTGTGACATGTCAGATTCAATGACCCCTTGGATAATAATTACAGATATGCCCTTGTTCAAGTTCTGGGTGATGACTGTAATCTAGTACAAACCTTTGCTATGCAAATGATTTGTCTTGATAATGGTCCATTGTCTTCAGTGTCACAGGAATTTTATTCATAAACATAAATCTTTCCTGGTTCTCATTAAAAGCACTAACATTCACGTTTTCCCTTTTTATTTTTTATTTTTTAGAAAATTAACTGGATGGTGAACTGCTTTTCTTGGTCATTCTTCTGCCATCTGCAGTGTCTAGGTGTTGCTCTGAAATACTGTACTTTTTCTTTGGAAATTTTTCAATTGCTTTTTGTATTTCTGCCCCATCTTTGTGCATTTCACTGCACTGTGATAGTTCTGCCACAGTAAGAGAGTTATTATTTCATCTTGCATCATTGTGACTTGTAGCATCACTGGTCTTCATTTTTATCTTCATTGTTTGTTCTACACATTAGGAAATGACTTATCTGTATGTGAAGGGATGGTGCTATGCACATATTGATTATGGGTCATTTTGATTTTCTGTTTGGTGGGAGTTATTTGGTGTTTTGAGCAACATGACAGTGAAAGCTGAATGCTCTTTTCCATATATTGAGTACTGAGGAAATTTGGCTGCACTTTTTTTTTTCCCAGCAAACACTGATCATCTTCAGCACAGAATTATGCTGCTTTTTGCCAGCCTTACACATGCAACACAATTCTTATTGTTCAACAGGACTTGAACTTTCTGCTTCACTCTTTTGCTTTCTCTGCTGTACTTGGAAGAACAGCCCACTAAGGACTCATTACTCAGAATTTCTCACCTATGCAAATTGAGGATCGAGAATGTAACAGTGATATAGGGAAAAAAGCCTTAGAAAAAGCCTTGAAAAGTGGGAAAAAAATAGCCTTGAGTAGTGAGGGATTGGCCCCAGCCAACTGCAAAGCACAACAGAACTGCTCACTCACTGTCTGTCTAGTGGGAGAGGAGGGAGGGAATAGGAAGAGCAAAAGTGAGAGAACAGGTTGGATGAGGTAAAGTCTGTTTAATGAGTGAGGAAAAGGGGAAGCAGGAAGAAAGTAAGTTATTAAAAGGCAGTTTCTCATCATTTCCTACAATTAAACTGGTGCCCAGCCAGTCTCTGAGCAGCAGTTACCTCCCACAGCAGCCTCTTCCCTTCCCACTTATCCAGCCCAACTGAATGTGCATTGGAACAAATGGTAGGGAACTTGACAAAAGGGAAAAAAAAAAAAAAAAAAGAGAGAAATTAGATTGTACTGGGATTTAAGGAGCAATCATTCTCCAAGGAATTTGTCAGAGCAGTACTGAATCACTCCACTCTTTTGACTTTTGAAAGTAAAATAGTCGTCTATTGCTTGATTTTAAAGTTCAAAACGGTCCAACATCAGTTAGAATTTACTGTTAAGAAAATACTGTCTATACTGTTAGCTCTTGCTTCAATGAAATATCAATGAAATATCATTGATAGACAAACCAAAATTTTGACGTCCTAAATAACAGCAGTAAAAGTAAGAATTGTGGACCTGGTGATTTTAAAAAACCTGACTCATTTTTTGCTGATGAATAGCTATGTATTTTTCACCACTAATTATTTTTCCTTATATGTCCAGAATGATAACATTTGTGTCTTTTATTTTTGTAGTACAATTTCAAACTGCTTTTAATGTACAGTAGCAACAATTACACAATAGAGATAAGAAATTAAATAAAATAATTTTATCTTTATTAAGACATAAATAATAAAAAGGATTATATTTGCCTTCTAAGCCTATGGTTATGCATTTATAACTAACTTTTTCAAAAACATTTGCATGGATTATCCTAGCCACATATAAAAGTTATTCTTGCTCATTCACCACTTGCCTGGAAATTAGCTTATGCACAATTGAGAGAAAAGACTTTCGGTTCTTTTCTACAGAGTTTTTCATTATTTATAAAAAGTGTAATTATCTTCCTCATCACATACAACTTATCACTAGTGGAGATGGACCTTAATCATACTTGTCTCTGAGTGTCAAATTCAGAACGTAAATTATCATGGATAAATTATCTGCTGAAACATGGCTAGAATGGAAGAATTCCAGGTCATCATAACCAAAATAATTTCAACATATACTTGAGTAGCACAGAAAGTTAAAGGAAGCTTCATTCAATGTCTGTAAGCAACTGATGAGTAATGCTCGTAGAAGAAAGGGAATCTTTCTTTCCAGTAATGACTGGGTTTAAAACATTTATTTTTCATAATTGCAGAAAGAAGATAATACAGAATGTATTATTTAATGTATTTTTAATTACAGAAAATGGATTCTACAAAAATGATGTGAAAAAATATTTTTAAATATAAAATTAACAAAAGGTGAAAATTGAAAAAATGGTATGGCCTAAGGTTCTCAGGATTATTGAAAGCCAAATCCCTGACAGGAGACCAGATGATGAGAGAATCTACAGAAAATCCAAAATTAATCTTATTCAGAGCAACTCAAATTAGCCTGGCCAAGTAATTGAAACTTGCCTCCACTGTTCTGCACCTTGTGGTGTGATGTGGTTCCAGGGCTGTGAGGAAGAATCCAGCAGCTGGGTTAAACAGATGCTGCAGGTCAAGAGTGTAGCAATGAACTCGTGGCAAACCATAAACAGAAAACGTGAACGAGGCTCACTGGGTGTGATGCCTTTGTGCTGACCCAGTGTTGGTACCTGATAAGTCTCTTTACAACAACCTGTGCTGTTCAACACCAGAAGCATTTCATGTGGTGTAACCACCCTTATGATGCTCATTAAAAATTAATATTAGCAGAGTAAAGCCATACATAATGCTCTTATTTATGGAATGGAATATTCAGAGCTGTTCAGAGATGCCTTTTGCAGTTGCACGTGGTGTTGCTCTGGCTTGATGAGCATCACTAATGCAGAGATGGGAAGTTTCTTCCTACTGCTTGAGACAATACAATAGAAGTGACACAGACTTACGAAATGGATATTCCACATAAGATGCCTGTCATAACTTTTAACTAGTGGGTTAAATTTCCTTGAGGGTTTGTTTTTTTTCTACTTATCCTTGCATATTGCCTCAGATTAACTTTGTGTGTGTATAAATATACAGAAAACAGTCTGTGGTTCATATAAGAGTCTTTGTGTATATACACAAATACATGCCTATGTACTCACAGGAACAAACATAGGCTTTAGAGTATCTCTAGGCCAATGGCAAAACATAGAAAAAGGATAATGGCTTGGATTGGAAGGGACCTTAAAGATCATCTAGTTATGTCTTTGCTGTGGGCAAGGACTCTTTTCACTCTCCCAGGTTGCTCCAAGCTCCATCCAACCTGCCCTTGAACACTTCCAGGGATATGGGGCAGCCACAGATTCTGTGAGCAACTTGTTCCAATGTCTCACCATTCTCACAGTAAAGAATTTTTTCCCAATATCTAGCTTAAAGCTGCTCTCTTTCAGTGTGAAGCCATTCCCCCTTGTCCTGTCACTCTTGTAAATAGTCTCTCTTCATCTTTCTTGTGGGCTCATCAGGGATATATTTGTGTATTTAGATGAGTTTGCATCTAGATGTACATGTGTATGCAAATATCCTCCATATGAGGAGGACGTGGACCTACCCCAACATGACCTTAGGACCGGGGTTAGAGATCCCTCTGCAGATGGATTCCTGCCTGTTCCACTCATACATTCCAACAGGAAGCTGGAGGACAACGTTATCTGCAATATTCACACAACAAACACAGCAATTCTGTGACCACAAAGGCATGCAAAAGTAAATGAAAGAAGATAGATGAAATGTGAGCATGAGTGCAGTAGTTCCAATTTGGTTAATTAGTCTGTATTCATGCTTCAGTGCTGCTGCAATTATGCCACCTCATCCTTGTGTAGGTCTATTGTGCAAAATGCTGTCATTATGCTCCTGGCAGCAAATAAAACAGTGCAAGATATGAGCCACCTACAGAGATGTCATTACAATGGTGTCAATTCAACAGTGTGTTTCCTAAAATTTATAATTATTTGTCTTCTCTGAGAAGCGATTTGTGAACCTATTACTGGTCTTTTTGAAGTTAACTTGGTAATTTCTTTTATGTTGCATTAAACACCTGCCACTAAAGTCAAGATAATTGTGTACACCTAATTATAATGTTTTAAAAGGAGAATCCATGTCTATACAAATTTTTTAATAATTGTATTGATTTTAATTGGGTTTTTTTCCTAATTTCCAGTAACTTATGCTAGATATTTAGAAATACTAGAAGAAAAAGGAACTAATCATAGAATCATAGAATGAATTGGGATGGAAAGGACCTTAAAGATCATCTAGTTCCAAGCCCCCGGGCATTAAGGTTCCAGAACAAAAGAATTCTTCATTGCAGCAAGTCTTGTGTTGCAGTGGCAAAAGGTAACATCCTAAAATTCTGGGAGAAAAACCACCAAAGCCACCTTTTCCCATGAAATGCTGTGTATTTAAAGACTTCATTTCAAATACAGGAGTATTTAACTCTGAACGAAACATTCAGCTGAGATACTCTCTGATGGGGAGTGCATCCTGAATATCTACATGAAAGTTAATTTCTTCAGCTTGAATTACAGAGGTAGATGTGCCAACTAGGAGGGAGTGGTGACTGTAGAGATGCTTTATTCACCTGTATGTGCTCCTTTATTAACAAGTTGTTTCTACAATTATCAGAATTATCACCACATTCATAGTCTACATCTATCAGTTTATCAAGGAATATACTTTATTTCACATCATTTTCAAATGTCAGTTCTCTTTTTGGCAGGAATAATCCATGTTTATTTCAGCTGCAAAAGCAGAATTACAGCTTTTTTTGTGAGAATGGATGGGATAGGAATTTGTGATGGACAACATCAAGCAGTTGACAAGGAGTTAGTTTGTATTACAGAGTGGCTCACATTTCAGAAGCATCTTTCTGCACATGTTCACTTTTGCATTTTTTGTACACTTTTGCACCTCCAGCACAAATGAGGTTCAGCAAACTCTGAATTTAATCCTTTCTGCAACCTTTGCTCTATAAAATTTAGGTAGAATTTCTGTTTTATAACGTCTGGTTAATTAGTCAGCTGAGTAAAGCAATATCTGCATATTTGTTCAGGCAACCAGGAGCATTTCAAGGATCCCTGGATACGACCATTTTGGTCTATTTGCATCTAACTTGGGTCCAATTAGTGGGAAGAGTGATTCTGTTTATATTCCTCTTCTCAAGTTATTACATTCAAAACATATTTTGTGTTGGATGACTTGTTCCCTTTGAAAAAGGTACATAACTGCAAACAGGTGATTTACTCAATAATTTTAATTGAGTCAATTAAAGCAAGTTAATTAAACAAAACAGGATTATCTATTGAAGTTTTAGAGAGAGGGGTCAACTGACTGTAAGAATCACAATTAGTGCTACCCAAGTTGTAATCTATAAAGCAGATGGATAATCTCTCAGCATCACTTAAAGATTTCATATGCAGCATTACAGCAGTACTTGTATTAAGCAGGTTTTTATCTGCCTCTGGAGCTCAAGATGCACTCAAATGCCAGAAGATGTAAGAAACACATACAAATATATAAACTCATACAGATACCATTCATTCATTCATTCATTCATTCATTCATTCATTCATTCATTCATTCATATATTTGCATTTAAAATTGACAGCTGCACAGCTGGTTTCAAGAATAGATCTTGCTTGGTGCCCAGAATATTTTTTGATCTGTCTCAAAAAAATATGAGGCAAACTTTGCCCACATATAGAAAAAAATGCAATAAATAATTTAGCATATACTAAAGAGTCTAGGCCTACTTTTTTTTTATTTTATTGCTTTATGTAGTTATTGATTTTTAAAATACCAAGATTACTACTTATTAAAAGAGAAGGAAGTTGCCATGAGAAAATGAATCCACAAAAATCTTTTTTTTCCCAATATGTCACTCCTGATCCAGCCTAAAGCATTGCTGATTCATATTACAAGGCAATTCTCTAATCTGTGCAAAAATATATAGCATTTATACAGAGCTAAGTGTGAGAATAACACAAAAAAAAAAAAAAACCCTGGGAAGATCCAAAAATAAATCAACCTAATGGAAAAATGGGGGAATTTAAGGTAATAGGCAATGTTCTTTTCAGGGAAATATTTAAAGTGTGTCTTCAAGTTCAGAGAACTACAGTTCAGCAGAAAATTGTTTCTTTGCTGTACCATCACCTGAGGCTTTTTTGTCTTTGCATGATTTTTTGTTATGGTTGGAAAACAACTAACATTTGATACATCTACACTTAAAGGAAGAGTACAAGAATAGCAGAAAGAAGAACCTATGAAATGTGACACAAAAATACACCAAAGATTCTTTTTTTATTTAAATCTGGGTGATGACAAGTACTAGTGAGTAATCATTTGTTATACTGGAATTTTGTTAATTGAAAATAGAGATATATCCTTCTTACATCAAAAACTTTTTGAAAGCATTAGAAGTAAGGAACGTATTCTTGAAACTCACTTTCCAATATTTAAGTAATCAGGAATCAATTATTTTGTCTAATAATGCTAAAATGATAAGTAATTTAAGTGGAAAAAACACTTCACGTCTGAAAGTGTTTGATCCTTAAAAAGTCATCTGGCATCATGCGCAGACACTCTTATCTTCTACCCAAATTGTAGAGTTTTGATTTTATTCTGCCCCTTAGCTCTCTATAAGGCCAAGAAGAGAATAGTAATTAGAGGAAATCACACAATCTCATCTAATTCGTCTGGATAAGATTAAAAAACCTCATTCTTTAGGTCTTCACTTATGTGTCCTTCTCTAGTGTTTGTGTTTGCTGTACTAGAGATCTAGTGGTGATTGGCAGGGTGGGAAAAAAAAGAAAATAAAACCAGGCAAGGGCAGGAAAACTCTTCCTTGTGTGTGAGTTTTCTTCCACATGTGCAGACTTTGGAAGAACAGGAGCAGAGTAATAAGAGTTTTGAGCATGTGACAGTCACACAAACATTATTCCTACAACAAATGCAACTCTCCTGTGCCATTAAACCATGGGTAGGATGGGTGTGCATGCAACTTTGATAAGAATATTCCTGTAAAGTTATGTGTATTGAGGGATCTATCCAGCAACGTCTCTTTGGCCTTTTTTACTTTTGTGCAAGATCTCTTAATCTGTTCCCTCCGGTTCTCTGACCAAACCCTGTTGTCAGTCGTTCTTTACATTTGGAACCTGGATTCTTCCAGTACTATGTGCATTCATGGAACTAAAACACATGGCATGGGTACATGACTATTTACTGCTGATTGTGAAAAATAAAAGGGGTTATCTTCTTATCCCCTGCATATCAAAGTATATTAATATGTTGGTTTTGTGAAAACCAAAATACCAATATGTGCTGTTTACTTGAATGCTGCTCTTCTTCTGAAGAAAGAAGGCAATGAGTCACTCAGGGAAAAAGATCCTCTGCTAGAGTGAAAAAAAAGTATGGAACACACAATTTTTGCATTCACAAATAGGTTTGTAGCCAAGACAGTGGAAGAAACTTGGGAAAAAAACCCATTCTTTTCACGGGTCGATATGTTATTCTTTATCAATTATATGGCCTGGAGTTGTGTCAGGGCAGGGTCAGGTTGGATCTCAGGAAAAGGTTCTTCCCCCAGAGGGTGGGTGGGCACTGCCCAGGCTCCCCAGGGTGGTGGGCACTGCCCAGGCTCCCCAAGGCTGCCAGAGCTCCAGGAAAGTTTGGCTGATCCTTTCAGGCTCATGGTGAGCCTCGGGGATGGGCCTGTGCAGGGCCAGGAGTTGGATTCCATCCTTGTGCAGCCCTTCCAACTCAAGATATTCCATGAATCTGTAATTTAAGAGTTCAAGTGCACTTCCAAAGGCAAAGGTTTATAATGGAGATGAAGGAATTAGCCAAAGAACAGGAACCAATTTCTACTTGAGTCTCTTTCTTGAAGGTGAAGATATTGGAAGCACCTATCCAGAAATTTGAAATATTTTGTCAAATAGCATTCTTTCTATTTTTCAAGCACAAGTGATTTTTTTTATGCCATGGAAGAATCGTGCACACGAGTAATCATGATTAATTATTAAATAGTCCAGCACAGTCAAGAGTAAAAATGGCATTTCTATTAAAATAAATGACAGGCAGTTGGAGGACATTGTGGTGATTCAAGTATTGATTGGTTGTTAAAAGATATTTTATTAATGCTAATGCTAACCCAACCATTATTCAAAGCACTAGAAAGACAGAGCAAATTACAATCAATTGATAACACAAAGACAAAATAATTTATTTTCTGCCATCACAGATTCCCTACCTTGAGACAACCTTGGTTAAAGAGATACAAAAAAAATGTAGCTTTTTTTTTAAAAATAGATTCTACAGGAAAAAAATACACGCTGTAGGTGTCTTTGACATAAAGTTAAAATAATAACGAAGAAACTATTTAAAATATTCAGTCTGTATACAACTGGATCTTCAGGCAAACAAAGACGTGATTTACCTGCAACAAAACTGACCTTAGAATAACTTCTAGTCTTGAGTACATTCATTATTACACATCTTTAATATAGATTTGAAACCTCCTGTCTTTCCATTCAATCAATCAAAATTGGAAGCTTTTGTAGTTTCTTTGTTATTCCAGCTTTATCCAGGAAAAGGGAATCCTGGTCTTGAATTAGTTTCCCAAATGTTTCTCACCTTCTTCCAGTATGTCCTTTGATACATTATTTCTATGAAACTGATAAAGCTTCAGATTTATCTTCAGCAAAATGATATTAAAAATAAACTCCAAACAACAATCCTATATATCATTCAAATATCTGCCTTGCAAACCCTCTAAAATTCTCCCATTTTAATATTTATCACCACTTACCAACCTCAGCCTGAATTCTCTTCAGATTGTAAAAATTTAATGGAAATTAATTAGTTGGAAAATGGTAGGAAAGACGTTATTTCCTAGAGTTTAATTTGAATTCCTGTAAGTTCAGTAAAGGCATTGATTAAATCTCAGACTTGAACAAAGTTCATATTAATAAGTTTGAATGCATTCATGTGAAACTGGATTTCTTGTAACTAAGAGGGTTGGAACTGAGCAGTTACTGTAAAGTTTCATATTAATCAACTTCCTAAGAGGACGTATCTTTATGACAAAAAACCTCAAAAACCAAACAAAAAAGCAGTACAATATTTTAGATAAATGCAATACTAAATTCCTAGGGATTAAAATATATATATATAAGGATTTAGAATTCTGGAGAAGGGAAAACAAGAAGAATGTTATTCATAAAATAGTTCCAGGTGGTTCACAACATGTTGTCAGTTCTTCCTGAAGTCTAATGAAGGAAGCTTTGTCCTTAGTTCTTCAAATAATCATATTATTTTGTCATGGAATAGTAACATGTACTGTCAATGGAGTACTAATGTAGTTTTTACTTGGTTACATAAATTTCACCACTGTGATTACTGGTAAAATTAAAATTTTCAAGAGTTACATTTATTATTATGCATTTGTTAAATAAAATTTATTCCATTTAAAGTAAATGCATTTTAAATATTTTTATTTCTATTTTAAAGTCTCTTATCATATTCTCATAAGAAACAGTCTCTGACTTCTTTTCCAAATGATGCAGTGCATTTCTCTATGTTCCATTCATCTCTAAAGTTTCTCTTTTTGTGGATTTTTTTGCTATCATTTTGCAAAAACCTGAAATAATTTTCCCTAGGTTGTGACATGTCTTGGTAAACACTAACTTCATTTATGACAACTAATGCAACTTAACATCATTACTCTGTACTGCAATTGGTTTTTTTTTTTTAAATTTCATCATGGACTACTTCATAAATCATCTCCATGAAAACAATTTGTTTTCTTGAAAAACAGCCTCCCATTGGCCTTTATTTTCTCACATTAACTGTACATTCATCTAACACATGTCAAAGCTGCTCCCCATGTGTTTTGCAAACGATTTGCAAGTTAAAATCTAAAATTTCAACCCTGGGTAAGTACTCCTTGAATGACAGTAGAGATGTCTCCAAGGGGAATTATTTCTCTTTTAACTTCTACTACTAGTAGAGGAAATACATGGTAATCCTTTAATAAAGAGTGAATCCATGCAAAGGAACCTTTAAACTCCAGAAAATAACTTGTAAAACTTGATGGGGTAATTATATTAACTGTACAATACATGGAACTACAAAAATTCTTCCATCATTTAGTGTAAGAAAGTTGCCTTATAATTGTATATTTATGAAATTCAAGAGAAATAAAATATCATAAATGTACTTGTAATTTGATGTATTTTTCCAAAATTATATCTTCTTCTTCCTCAGTGACTGTCTTTCTTTACTGTTTATAATATTTTTATTAATTGATATCTCTACCATAAAGTATAGACAGAAAAATCCAAACTTTCTTCAAATAAGGTCACATATTCATATAAAATATATAGAATGTGATATTGAGCACACGAGAATCATATTTAAGAATCATTTACAATTGTATTTGTGGCCCATGGCAGTACTGCAGCCACACTCATTTTTTGGCTCACTGCAGTCCACTCTTCAATTAGTGTATTTGGTATAAAGTGGTATGTTTTGCCACACAGTATTTCAATGCATAGGAAATAGCATTATATAGGAGACATTCTGATCCATGCTGAACTGGATTTAAGTGAGGATTTTAGTGGCTCTGTCTTCATGTGGATTTTTCTAAATATTAATCCATCTCACCCAAGATTTTTAATTGGATTTCTTGGTAAAGACAATGAAAAGGCGCAACAAGAAAATAATCTTTAGCAGAAAATGAGTCCTCTCTCTTTTGGGTCTTCACATTTTTTAAAGCCCATTTCTCTGCATATCTGCAGTTACCGTAATGAGTTTATTTCACATTTTTTAACTTTTCATGCTGGTTATTATCTCTGATGTTATAGTGCAGAAGCCCCACAAAAAAGTACAGGGGCTTAAAAAGTGTGACAGATGTACAAACACCAAGGAAGCAGAAGAAGCAACATAAAGATTGGGAGATGTTACAGATGCTTCTAGGCCTTTTTATATAATCTTGTTTCCATAAAGTAAAAGGTAAAAAAAAACCTCATAATTAAATACACATTGATAAAAGATATGTCTTTAAAAATGGCTTACTTAATTTTGAGTGAGATGGTGTCTTACGCTTATTCTAAATTAAGAAGTGGATGGATTTAAGAATGAAAACACCATTTCAAATCTTTAGTGTGGTTTTATGAAATGATATTTAGTGATCATTCTATGTGTGTTTGTCTCTACAAAGGTGTTTTGACCTTCTCAGTCGTTTTCTGCCAAGTAACTAGAAGTGCTTAGGTCTGAAAAATGCCAGATTTCTTTAGTTGTGGCTCAAAAGGATACTGAGATGTTGAGACAGATTTTGGGTGTCCAGTAAAATAAAGAGAAAATGAACTCATTCCTCTGGAACTAGTCCAGAAAGCTGGAGTGTTCAGCTTCAGGAGACAAATCTCTACCTTCAAGTGCATACAGAGAATTTTCCTAAGCCAAACCTTTACCTTTTGGTGCACATGGAGGACTTCTGTAAGCCAATTTTTGAAAACATAATTCCTTAGACTGTTTCTTTGATTTCACACCACTTCTGGTGAAGACCCCGAGATGTAGGTGAGCTATTGTGAGATTTCCCATGCTTGTGTTTGGGGAACACTGGCCCTTTCATCCTGGGGACCCTGAGGGACTTTAAAAGATTGAGCACCACAGCAGAGAAAATTGGTAGAGTGTTTCTGCATGACCAATTAAAGGCATTATGAATGAGGCCCTTTTGTAGAATTTGGATAAGTAACTGTACCATAACTGGGCTAATGACTAGTGCATTTTGATTGGATTGATCTTATTCACATATATGTATAAATCTATAAATACATATAAATCTATTTATATATAAATATACATATAAATATTATATATTTCTTTCTTGCCCTTAATGAAGTATTGAGTATAATACTTCCAGTAATTGAAGGTTATAAAAGTGCTTCTGATCTCAGACAAAACAATTGCATCATGGCCTTTGTATCAGCCCAGTGAAAGAGCAAGGATTGCACGTACACAACCACAGCCCCATGTCTGGCTCCAGAGAGGTTGGGTCGGAAGTTGGGTTGGAAGTTACCCATTTCTCAGGCTTCTCCTGGTGCCACTGGATGGCATCCTGTCCTTCAGGTGTGCCCCCAGCACCACTCTCTCTGGTGTCATCTGCACTCTCTGAGTGTGCACTCGACCCTAAAGTAATTTCAGCAAATTAGAGCAATTTTGCACTATATCAAATTCTTTAAAATTCTGACACTAAGCAAATACAGAAATTCTATAATTGTTGTTAAATAATCTTTTTTTATTCCCCTGCACTGCAGACACCAGAATGAGCACTTCCTGAGACAACTAACCTCCTCTAACCTCCACAAATATCTGCCATCTCCTTATAAATGAATTACACCTGAGCATTGATGACAGCAGACTTGTGCATGAAAGTCCTCCAGTCCCACAGAGATTCATTCATCCACTCACTTGTTTGGCAAGGTTGTTTCAGAGTTGTTGCCAAAATCCAAATTCCAGTTGACCTGCGACGAACGTTTTAATTTGTGACTCGCAATTTTTTTTTGTCAATAGAAAAAACTGAAATACACTGATTAAATTTTTTTTAAGCACTGCTTTTTTTCCTGCTTTCATATTAAAAATAGTGTAATTCAAGTATCTTGACTCAAACTTCCACTGATTTCATCTACAGCTGTGATGTTGGTGAATTCTATAGCACATTATAGACACTCCACTGAATACTACATTTCATGAGGACACATCCTTTCAAACCAAGCTATTTCAGTCAGATTTTTCTGATTCAGTCAATGTTTCATGTATTTTAAGCAATTCTATTTTAATGTAATAGGAAAACTTGGGAAAACATGGTTGAAAATCTTTTAGAGTAAATATTGAATTGGAGTTAGTAAAATTTGTGAGACAATAATGAAGTAACAGAGTATTATTGACTAAAAATCTTGATGGATCTCTAGTCACATAGAATGCATTTCAGGGACAATGTCAGTTCTTCATTATTTTTAGTTTAAAGACTGGTAATGAGCTGAACAGTATCAAGAAAAGGAGATACTTACACTTCTGACCTTTTCCACAGGATTCCACACTGTGTTGTACAAGCTAGAATGACTGAAAAAGGATAAATTTGTGAACCATAATTTTGAGGAAGTCATTACAAACATTGCTATATACATACATATATTTTAGCTCCGTGGTAGAACAATGACTCACTGAAAAATAAACATTGAAAATTCAATTAATTGATTTTTTTCCTTATTGCCCATTTAGACAGAGTACAGAACAAATAATTCCAGTGCTTGTTAACATTCTCTCCTCCTTTCATCAGAAAAAACCCACGAAGTTTAGATAGCAGTCTACCAAGAATATATGGGTTTTTTATGAATACTCTTTCAGCATATTTTTCTTTAAGAATATATTCTCCTTATCACTTTTCAAATAATTGCCATCTGTATATTTGAGTGTTGTTCAAAAGAATAATGTGTTTGTGAGGCTATCATTGTTTACTTCTCCTGACAATGCATCTGATTTCCATTATGATTGTTGGTTTGTATGAAAAACATACTTATGATAATACTTCCTTATCTAGTATTTTCCATCTGAACATCTCAAGTGGTTTACAAAGGCGATGAATATCATTATCCCTGTTTTACATAGGGACATATTTCTGTAAGAACTATTTATCTCTAGAAAATTGCATAAAGGACGTTCTTAGATTGCTTGTTAGAAGGATGACGGGGGGAAGAAAAGCAGAAGAATGAATTACAAATGTATTGCACCTCAGACTGAAAAGGAATTTGTTTTAATAAGACTTGGAAAGTCTCCCAGGACTAATAGAGATTGGAGGAGATGGAAGTTAAAAGGTTTCTAATTTACACTTTGGGACAGCAACTCAGAACATTTCATGAGGAAGCAAACAAAACAACTGAAAACAGCTATATATATGCATATAGGCAAATTCAATGGACTTACCTCCCAAAAAAGCCATTAGGGAAAGTTTTGAAGTTAATCTTCCTGAATTTAGACCCTAATAAATCTATTGAAAATATGCATGAACATACCATGCAAATAAGCCGTGGTGAGGAATCATCCCTTCTCTCATCTTTCCCTCTCCCAGTCCAGTTTCCTGAGTGGAATGAAAGCTGCTGGGAGTATTTCTCTCAGTTTTTAAAATAGACCAATGTTTAAGAAATAATAGATCATGTCATTTAACTCTCATTAAACACTAACAAGATTCTAATTGGCACAGAGCACAGGTCTGTAAGAAAATAAGAATAGTCTGACAAAGCCCTGGATTTTGCTTTTTGTCAGCACTCCCACAGCCTCTCATGACCACATCTAATTTACTTGTAAGAACTGGAAGAGGAAATGTTTTTCCTGCTAAATGTTTTCTGAGGCTGCTGCAACAATAGAGGGAATTTCACATGAGGAATATAAGTTTTGAGAGCCATTTCCTCAGTTTTTGACTATTTGGGCAGTGTAAGGTGGCTTTTACTGCCATTCAAGTGAACTGTATCAGGAGAATAATCCTTTAGTGCAAGAGTCCAAA
Organism: Calyptomena viridis; assembly: GCA_013390005.1. Taxonomy (NCBI): domain Eukaryota; kingdom Metazoa; phylum Chordata; class Aves; order Passeriformes; family Eurylaimidae; genus Calyptomena; species Calyptomena viridis. The sequence goes on along the minus strand of WEIV01013363.1, from coordinate 20,273 downwards.
GGGAATCCAAATGACAGTAGCATTGACTTGAGGCATCTGAGTGCTGAATTAAGAGGTTTAGGTTTTACTTGTAGAATCTCTGCTTAAAGTAGGAAAGAATAAGCCAAGAGATAAAGTCACAGCGTTCCGCTGAAAGGAATCTCCTCTTTTGTTCCTTTCTGTGCTCTACTCCCCAGAACTAGTTGTTAAAACTATTCTCTCACAGACTCCTGCAAAAAAAGCAGTGATTCACAACTGTAATATAGGATTAAAATGTTCATGATTAGCTCCAAGTCTACAGGATGTGTCATAACAAATGAATGGAAATCATAATATATAAATTAATTAGTTGTTACTAGTCCTCTGGAGTTGTGCCTTTCTCTATTGGCTTCTCAGTGCCTTAAAAATTCAACTATTTGTGTGACAAGTCTGAGATCCTGCAAGTTTAGAAGCTAAATCGAAACTAAATTCAGGGACCTGCTTCCTGCAAGGTATTGAATCATAGAATCATAGAATGATTTAGGTCAGAAAAGACTTTTAAAATGATTTCTACTTGCACTGTCCAAGAGATATTTCTTTTTCAAAATAATTTCAGGGAAATAATACATATTGTCTGTCTTTCCTTGAAAGCTTTGGGGCATTCAAGAGAGAGGAGAAAATTAATGCTGCACAAGGAAATGGATTTGTCTGCTGTGCATCTAAACTTCTTTACTTATAAACCTGCATTTCTGTGCTTCTCTGTACTTCATGTTCAAGAGAAAAATGAGATCTCCTTCCAGGTATGCCAAATACCAGTGTAATCATTTTAATTCCAATTCTATCATATGGAAGATAGTCTTTCCTTAGAGCAGAAATTTTATCCCCAGTTAAGTCTTTACAGTTTTGTCTTGGAGCTGGGATCTCACTCCAGGTGTTTATTCACAAAATGTATATACATACTTGAAAGAAAAACATAAAATCTCACTTTGGTGAAAGCCATAACTTTTTCATGTTGAGTAATTGGAAAATATCACAGAAATACTGATAAAACAAGTGTAGGAAAGAACAGTGAGTAATGTCTTCTGTAATTATGTTTCAGAACTTCTTAAGATTATGACAAGAACTTTAAGGACTAATCTCTAAAGCTATATAACAGATGTGAAAAAAAATTGGACAAGAAATTTATTCTTTTAAATCAGTCAAATATTGTACACAAAACACACTTTTATGGCATTATGTGGTTTCCCTCATGTCTGTCTTTTAGTTCGTGTTTAAATTTTAAGGGTTTTTTTAAGAACAATTATAAACTGAGATCTGAAAGCTCACAAACATTTGTCCTGTTCTGACAAGAAAAATCATGTTCTTGTAAACTGTTAAACTCTGATACAAGTGTTCCATAACAAAAAGAAGTTAGTTTGAAACTTTTCATTTTCTCCTTGTAGCTACAAATGAATTCACAGCAAGTTGATTGCTGGTCTTTATTTCCAATGAAAGTGTTTAAGGGTCTTGCAAACAGAAAAGTAAAATTCTTAAAAGGAGAATGAAGTGAAAAAATATAATCACAAAAGTTTACACGCAGCTGAAACTGCTTCAGAAAACTGTTCCACCACATTGGAAAAATGTTGGAACATCTGAAAGGCAAATATTTACTTTCCCATCTGTAATAAACTACATAAGAGTTACAGTTTGTCAAAAAAAGGTTTGGACATGCGTTTATTTTCTTCCCTGGCATTTAGAAAATAATAGCATTATAAAAAATATTCTTCCTTCTGTGCTACTTAGAACCTTACTTTGCCTTTCTGATTCATGCAACATAACACTATATTCCAGTACTCTCAATTAATTTGGGGAGATTTTGTAAAGCAAATTCATTGCAGATTGTCTTCTGGTTTCAGTGACCTTCTGTTCTTGTTAACTATTAACAATATCAATTAGAAAAGAAAAGGAACAGTGAAAATTAGCAATTGACTGAGGCTGGAAGTTCTTTAGGAGCGAAGATATCTTAAATCACATTTCACTGAAGTCAGGATAAAATGACACGTGAATTCATTTCTCATACTCAAAGCAGTCATTGAGTTATATGGTTGAAGGAATAGAAGAAATCCTGTCACCTTAGAGAAAAAAATTGCATCAGGAAAGCCTTCATGCAACCATGCTGCTGTTTCCCTCTAGATGATCACACAAGGCTCAGAGTTTTCTCATGCTTCCTCTGCCCTTCCAGAATTGTGTTAGTCAAGTCCTCTTGCAGGATGGGGAGGAGAGAATACACCAGCATATTCTTACAACCAGAACTTACTCTATTATCTCTCTTTTTTTTTGTATTGTTTGGCTCTTCATTAACATTAAAATTATTCTGTTTCTATATAAGCTTCTCTTTCTTATACTAGAAGCCATTTCTTGCATTTAACTGGGTTTTTTTTTCAACAATTCCTTGCTTAGTGTAATGCAAAACTCTCCTCCCTTCCATTGTTGGGTATCTGGAATTCTGAGCAATGCACCTTTCACTCCCCTGTCAGTGTGTCAGCTTATATTAAGAACATATGACATAAATATCTAAACAAGTTTATAGTGTGTGTCTCATTATGGGCTCTCAGACATGAAAATAATTAATCACCTCAGGGTGAAAGTGATTTATCTCACTGAGTTTCTTTCAAATTGCCCTCCAAACTAATTAGTGTTCAGTAGATATTTTTGTCCAATTAAATTTCTGGATCAAAAAGAACTTGGCAAATTTTGGAGCTATGCTGAAAACAAACAACAGTTAATCAGGAAAAAAAAGGAGTAATTGGTTTGCAAAAATGGGTAAAAAGAGCAGGGAGAGCTCAGCACGACTTTAATGGCAGCCCAGAACTTTATCTTTGTAAGTGTATGAAACAATCATGATTATAATCATACTTATAATGTGCCATGACCCATAATACCTGTGCATGCTGATACCCCTAACATAAGGGGTAACATGGAATCATAGAATCACAGAATTATCAAGGTTGGAAAAGACCTCTGAGATCATCAAGTCCAATCTATAACCCAACACCAACCCTTCTAAACCATGGCACTAAGTGCAGATTTGCTTGATTCATTTAGGAACTGCCTCCCAGGAAAAGAATATGAAATTTTGGAGATGAGTCTCTAGCCCTTCCAAAGAATCTCAATTTTTTCCTGCCTTACCGTGCCACCTCTTAGGAACACCTATGCACTGCATTTGAATTTCCTAACTTCAGCTTGATCCACCCAGAGTAAAAACCCTAAGTGAGCCTGGACAAGTGTGTCTTAAAGGGAGATTCTTTTCCCTTGCCTTCCAGCAGATGAGCTGTACTATGCCATGACTGTCTTCCTCATCTGTGTCCCGAATTTTGGCTCATTCAGCCTTTTTCAAAGCCTGCAGCTATCCTAGGAAATTAAACAGGACCACAGCCTAGGCTTGTACGCTGGTATACACAGCTAAGTTTAATGCTAACACATCACCTTGGCTTGATGTCTTTCAGTCTACTCCTAAAAGCTAAAAATAAGTTTAATCCCTCCCTTCTTATTCTTTCTTGCATTTGTTTTACTCCTGAGTTTACAACAAGGGCAGGAGTAGCACTGACCATGCTGGGCAGGGCTATTCCTTTTGTGTCTTCTTGTGGCAGGATTTTCCATCACGTCAGAGGTTTAAATATATCACCTATTGCTGTCTTCCTCCATAAGGACTTTGTAAAATTGAACTGTAAGATAGAAACTTAATAGAGATTTAAAAGGTGAAATCCTTGCAGATTTCCTCCCCCTTTATACATTTCTATCTTTGAAACAGTTCTTTCTGTGTCTCTCAAACCCTGTGTTGCAAGAGGCAAAAGAAAGGAAAATAGAGATATTGAAGCTTTTAGAGGAAAGTTGCTAAAACATTGTCTATATTATAAAGAAAACTGCATTTTAAACATATTTCAAACATGCTGACCCTTGCTATAATTGTCTGGATTAGCCTATGATTTCTAGAATCAAACACTGATTTGATGGAAAGAAGCTCTCTTTCCATGTACACACACACTTATAAGTGTGAATATTGTAGAATAAAATGATAAATTTAAATTATTCAAGTTGACAGCTATTGTTGCCTAGTGAAACTGAATGTCATTCTAGAAGTTGCATAATAAACTTATCATATTTTAGTGTCTGCTCATCCTGGATGGATCATATGGTATGTTTTCAGGCCACTTTAAAGTCATGTTGAAGTCAGGGAAGAAAGAAAATCTCAGCAAAAGTAAATAGGCTACATGGCTGTAAACATAAGAAAAAAAAAATGGTCACAAGAGATTTGAAACAAACCTAAACTTTCCTCTGGTGAAATCATGCTAAGGAAAACATAGAATATTTCTTCTTGGGTTTAATATATTAATCTTACGTAGTGTTGAAATCATAAAATTTTTAAATTTTATTTCATCTGGAAAGATGAATTTTGGTTCCAGGGCTAACCCTAAGGCATAGCACCAGGCAGAATACATCCACAGGCATTTATGTGGAGACTTTTTCCATGCACATCCTGTTTTTCTACTCCCGAACCACATGTGTTCCCTTTAAGAAAGCTGAATAACCAACATACAGAGGTGGATTGGGCTGACTGTGAATCATTTGGAAATATTTCCTTGTGAGGGGAAAACAAGGCAGTCAGTCAAGCCATCTTTTGGTCTATGTGATATTGCTGAGTCAGAGGATGATGTTCAGTCCATTTTCAAACCCACAACTCAGTCAGTTTCTGCTGGGGAAGAACTCTGGTTCATTCATCAGCAACATATATTTAGCTTCAATTAAAATCCAAAGAGAAAAGGTAGAAATAAAAATTCCAAAGTGTGATGAGTTAACCCTGACTGGATGTCAGGTGTCCACCAAAGCCACTCTATCCCTCCCCTGCTCAACTTGACAGGGAAAAGAAAATAGAACAAAAGTCTTGTGAGTCAAGAGGAAGGGCAGAGATCACTCAGCAGTTGCTATCACAGGCAAAACAGACTCAACTTGGGGAAATTAGTTTCATTTAAAAAAAAAAATCAAATAAAATCTTAAAAATGTCTTTCTCCCACCCTTCCTTTCTTCCTAATTTCTCCACCTCCTTCCCTCCAGCAGCACGGAGAGATGGGGAATGGGGGCTCTGGCCAGTTCTTCACAGGTTGTCTCTGCCTCTCCTTCCTACTCAGGGGGAGGACTCCTCACACTTCCCCTGCTCCAGTGTGGTGTCTCTCCCACAGGAGACAGTCCTCCACAAACGTCTCCCACATGAGTCCTGCCACAGGCTGCAGGACTCTTCACTGCATCTTCACCCACTCCCATCCTGAGCCCTTCACCCCCTCCAAAGTGGGTCCCACCAGCAAACCTGTTCCGGCCTGGGCTCCTCTCTCCACACATCCCCAGGTTCCTTCCGGGACCCTGTTCCAGCACAGGCTTCCCACAGGCTCACTGCCTCCTTCAGGCATCCATCTGCTCCAGTGTGGGATCCTCCATGGACTGCAGGTGGATCCCAGCTCCACCATGGAGCTCCAGCTGCACCACGGGCAGCAGGGGAACCTCTGCTGTGGCTCTTGGAGCACCTCCTGCCCCTCCTTCTGCACTGACTTGATGTCTGAATTGTTCCTCTCACACATTCTCACTTCTCTTCTCTGGCTGCAGTTGCTCCTGTGCAGTCCCTTTTCTCCCTTCTCAAATCTGTTATCTGGCACTGCTGGGCTCAGCCTTGGCCAGTAGCAGGTCTGACCTGGAGCTGGATTTGTCAGACATGGGGAAAGCTTCTGGCAGCCAGAATTTTTCTAACACGTGAATGAAACTTGAAACTGTGGATGAAAATATGTTTTGTTGAAATGTGATACACTGAACAGCCTCTGCAGCTCTCAGAGTTTGGACAACCATTAGGCCCTGTATATGGCACTTCCCTGCTATAAACTCAAACCTTCAAACAATTTCTACTGCTTGGAGTTCAGTATTTTAAATGCATATGAATGAATTTAAGGCGTAAGAAACATGTCAATTTGAAACCTGGATGACAGGAATAAGGAATTTCGGTTAAACCCCGTTATTTCTGAATACAGTCAGAGTAAGTCTGGCACTTATGATCAGCTCCCATGACTCATTGCTTCAGAAATTTTGTATCCTTAGGATCCAGAGATTCTTATAAGGCGATAGTAGTGAATTTGTATCTAGGCCTACAGCAAGGAGGAACAACCAACTTCAATTCTTTTAAACAAAAATCTCCTTAATATATCCATCAGAACAAAAGAATCTGTGACTGCAGATTTAATTTATGTGTGATGTCTTCTGATTAATTAAATTTTTGGTGTAGCTAATATTGATTAATTTGATTGAGTTTATAGCTGTATTTTGTGTCCTCTTCATAGGAGATTGAAAAAAATCTCTATATTGTTCTCGTCACTATTTAGTATAATATAGTGTCAGAATTTTGTAAATGCATAACCAAAACTCCTTAGATTAATATTCCTTACTTAAGAGAATATAATTAGCTGTACTCTGTTGTGTGTACAATTAAAAACAAGTATTAATTTTGTAGCCAATGTAAATACGGTGTCTATTCTTTGTTATTGATATTTTAATATTGCTGTAATTGAACAGAATTATGCACGAGCATATTTCCATAACTTAGAAGCCCTGTCTAGACCACATTTTTTTGCTGTCAGTTCCTTGCCACTACCTTCCTTTTGAATCCAAGTGGAAAAAATCTTATCACCCTGAGATATACAAGGTTGTAGGAATGTATTTGGAGGAAAAGGGACATGTTAACCCCCAAACTAGGCCTGTGCAGGACTGTAAGGGTAAAAGGATGAGAAAAGCTCAATAACAAGAAAGCAGCTGCAAGCTCAGGCAGTGTAGGAGGTAGGAGTTAGTCGAGGTAAAGGTACATTTTGAGCAGCAGGGAAGGTCAACTTGCTTAAACTGTAAGGCACCAATTAGATACAAGTAGAAATATGTGCACTGTTGTATGTAACCAATTACAAAGAGTGTATTTGTAAGTGTGGAGAAAGAAGTGGATAAAAGTAACTGTGTGATAAACAATAAACAGCTTCTGAAAATCACATTGATCGGCCTCAGCATCCTGAATTATTTTCTCCCCTTCACGAAGCGCCACGAACCCACCAACATCTGGTGCCCACATCTGGCGCCTGACCACACAAGGTAGCAGTTGTAGCTGTAACACTGCTAAACAACAGCATGTAAAATCCCTGGATCTGGTTAAATGGTTTAGTAGTGATACTGAGAGTACAGAAATCATGAGGTATCTGTGGTGGGTTAGTGTTGGCCAGCTGCCAGATGTCCACCTTACAAAAGTTGAGATAATTCAACTCCGCATTTATTTAACCTGAAAATGTTTCCCTGTGGTGGCAGACATCACTCCAGATGGTAGAACAAGTAGATAATTTAAGTAACTGGTCTGCTTGATAGTATTGAAAATGTTGAAATTATGGAAGTATGGTATTACTGTCCTAGTTCCTGTTAATCAAATGTAAATTGGGCATAGACCTGTGTTTTATTGGATGGAAGTCAAGAAAAGGGGTTGTGCAAAATTCCAGATTTATCATCTTTGACTTAGTGAGGTGATGTCCAGACTAAGTATTCACAGAGTTTGTAAGATCACATCATGCAAGTATACTCTAATAAATTTTAAAAAGAAGAAAAAGATTATTTAGATGATTCTATATTTAAGTACATAAATTCTGATAGACAACTGACATCATGACTTTTCAGCTGTTTGAATTTGGACATGAGAATTGTGGTGCCATGGGAATTATACTGCAAATGCTTCAGTTTTTGGCATTCTCAGAAGGAACTTTAACTGTGCACCTTAAAGATGCCCCCGGAAGCCTGAATGGCAGAGATATGATCTCACCAGAATGGCATACTCATGGACAGGGAAAAAAAATCTATTTTTATATATATATATATAAAA
>WEIV01013360.1:10336-26874 GCA_013390005.1 Calyptomena viridis | reverse complement strand
TGTATCAGATTAAAGTACGGATATCCATACAGTATTTTGGCAGGAGGTTGTGGCAGATCTGGTCCACTTCTGGACTTTATGGTTTCACTTCTCATAACTAAAGAATGATAAATTCTGACATGATTTTAATACTTCCATGGTTTTTAGAAATAAATTTATAAAATAATTATAAATACCCTTCAGAATACTGATATCAAAATAATTTCTTGTTTCCGTTTTATATCAGGCATGATAAAGACAGATAAGAAACTGTGGGGAAATAAGTGCTTTCAAATATTGGCTAAGCAGTGTTAGATGGATCAGTGTTGTTGTAGTTAGATTATGGTGTGTTACAATTGCATTTAATTTTTTAGAAAATTTTTAGAATTCGGCTGTTTATTTGTCCTTAAATTAATACTACAGAACCCTGTTCTGTATCTACAACACTTAAATCTCGTAGTTATACAAAAGCTGTGTCATGTTAATTTAGACTATTTATTGGGCGAGTTATGTCACTATGAGCAGTTACTTTATGTGTGAATTAATATGCATCTCTATTATTAAGATTAGCACAATCAACTAAAATCAAAAAATAATCTAAGAAATCATTACTTCACTGTCTCAAGCAAAGAGAAGTTCATGCCTTAATTGATAGACCCTCACAGTCTGCTTGTCAGGGGACTTATGCTAGGATGGTAATGATAGAAGAATAATTTCTGGTGTTTATAGTTAAATTACTCTGCCTTTAGCCCTCTCCTGATTCCTCTGACATGCATGACTGACATAGTCAATACTCACACTCAGATGAATCCTAAATTACTATCTCTTTTCCTGACCTGTCATCCAGCTTCTTGAACTATCCCTTTGAAATCATGTTTGCTATTTTGTCACTATCTGAGTTCTGCCATCTTTATAGCTGATCCTATCATCTACTTCCTCTATCTTTATCTCTACAGAGTTGATCCAGCCATTCCTTACTGTCTATCTTGTAAATATTATGTTAACATTGACATTTATAATGGCTTGTTTTTCTTTTCTCTCTTCTATTTTTATCTTACCCTGGAATCTATGTATTAATTATACTCCTCCAATCTGAGTCTTCTTTGCTACCCCTGCAGATGTGCAGACATTGTCTTACTTCCATTTCAGTTGTTCTTTCTTCCCTTTGTTCTCATTCCTTCCACAAATTTCTCAGTGCTGTTCATCAGTGAAAATTGTCTTATTCTTACAACCTTTTGTTGTGCTATTTCACTTGATCTATTCATCCCTCTTCCTAATATGACCTTTATTTCTTTATCTTGACTGTCTCTGAGATAATTAGTTCATATCTGGAACAATCTTTCTTTCTTGTCTACTGAGTAACTTCTCTGTGTTTTCATTCAATTACTCCAGAAATTCTGCCTAGAAAATCAGGTCCACAGAAATCGGTAAAGACACTAGAGTGACTTCAGGATTTTACAGGATATCTTAAGAAGTCTTTTACCTTTCCCTGATCAATAGCACAAATAGTGTCACCTAAACCGTTCTCCATTATCAAATTGCCCTTTTTTTTTCTATATGCAGTAAATTATAAGGTCTTTGAGAGAGGTTTCTGCTTCAGTCTATGCACATACAATAAACAAGAAGTGGTAAATAAATTTTATTTCATCATGGAAATAGTCTTTGAACACTGAATAAGAAGTTATTTAATTATGTTAACATTTAAATGGACACAAAGTGGAGAGAATGAGGAACAGAAGGAAAATATACATGATTGAACATTAATATTTTACTGTAAAAGAATTAAATATCCTAAGGAAATAACAAAAACAAGTTACTTCTTCCAGATGATAGTTAAAGTTTGATGACATAATAATAAAAATTTAATCTTCCAGTTGAATGAAAACACTCCATATGTTGTTAAATGTGCCTAAATTTGAATTCAATTTTGTTGTTTTTTGGTCTCAGCCAACTGCTATTTATAGAGACCAATTTGCTACAAATAAAGACCAGGCCATCCCTTGTTTTTGTGATCATTTATAACTTTTATCACATGATTTTTCTTTTGGATCCTACTGCTGTCCAAATCCTTGAAGGCAAGTCAGAAGTAAATGGTTAAACAGAGTAAATTAATGTTTGAGAAGCATTTGTTTGTCTATATGTTCAGGGAAGATATTTAAATACTTAGAGGTTAAATACGGTTTTGTTTTTTTTTTTTTAAAGTCAACCAGTGTATTTAGGACCATTGTAACCATGGAACAGACACCTTATGGATCTTAGAGCATTGGTTTATATCTTATTTGTATTATTCCATCTGCCAGTGCAGCTGTGACAGTGGAGCTGAATGTCATTCTTGCACTTGGTGTTCTGCATCTGCTCCATAAGTGTTTATCTCTAAACCTTTTGTTCTGTGCCATTCCTCACTCTGTCTATTCTGCACACTCTTGATCTTTCTTCTGTTTATCATTCCTTACACTCTAGTATATATTATCAGGTACAGTATCCTTCCAAGTTCCTTCTTCACATATGCTGAGACTGTTACAACTGTCTTTTTGCAATCCTTTGCTTCATGCCCTACACCTTTTATTAAAACTTATCTTTTATTTCTGTTTCCTAGAAGCCATCAATTATTCCTTCTTCTAACAAGCACGTTTTTATAGCTAGTACAATTTCACTTCATCTAGTACCCAGGTCATTCTTTCTGTGTCCACCATCATCAAATCTGTCTCCGAGTAGTCACGGCAAATGAATAATAAATGTTCCTTCAGAAAAATTTTTCATCTGCCTATCCTTTTGTTTTACATAAACTGGTTATTTCCCCTGAAATATCTTTTCATTTTATGTGCCATTACTGCAATATCTACAGATTGCTATAATGTTCCTGCAAATCTCTGATATGCTGAGTTTATGTCATAACTCCTGGTGTTCCAGCCTGATGTGATTCTTTCTGTGCCAGTCACAGGCTTGTTTTCCCACTCTTTCTCCTGAGGGGTAAAATCAAACAGCCTTTTTGTAGATGTCCGTTACCATCTCAGGATGTGTTCCTTACCATCCAGTTTTTGTGATCAGATATTCACAGAACAATTTGTCTTTAGGAATTTCCCACATATCTGATCTGAGCTACTCCCCAGGTTGTTCTGGTGGGGTTGATGCCAGAGCTTTGGCATGGTGATAGTTTGAATTCAGAAGAGCAAATCTCATTTTTCACTGGAACTTGTCCCTGCCAGCTGTCACACTACATTGGTGAGGTAGTGCAGGCAGGAACAGTGGGGGTAGCCTTGCATGGCAAAGCTCAGCAGAATCACTTGGGAAAGTTCAGCCAGCACAGGATCAAAAACTAGTGAAATACCCTTGCAGGTTTGTGCCTTGAATTTCCACGTGTGCCCTAAAGTAAAGGTTGTCACTGAGCAGCTCCTTTGCTGTGTTTGCCATGTTTGGGGACCACATTGCTGTAGAAAACATGTAGCAGTTGTTGCGCAGGCAACAGGACAATCCAAAGGAGTGGGAATACATTTTCCCAGACTGGAATGTCAGAGGGCATCCTTGAAGATCCAGTGGCATTTAAGAAGCTGGGCAGGGACTTGGACTTCCAGGCTTTGAAGGGAAAAACAGTTCCTCAGTATTCACCAGGCAAAGATAGTCAAAGCAGGCGATCGCTTCATACTCATTTCTGCATGATGTATCTCTGAACATCTCTGTAAAAGAATCTTCTAAGAAAATAATGCATGTGGCAAAAAGCCAGCCAGGGGAGCAGCCAGAGGAAAAGTAGCTGAAGTGCTTTGATTCCAGGCATGAATATTCTAAGCAGACAGATATGTGTTAACTTTACCTGCTACCTTTAGCACACGCATTTTGTTTAAACTTGATACTGTGCAGAAAACATTAGATGCTTTTGACACTCCTGCTGCCCACATTACTTTTAACAACTCAGCTGTGGAGGCTTTTTCAGAGCCTTGGGGTGTTGTACTTCAGTGTGTTCATTCTTCTCAACTTTTCCTTTTTTTTTTTTTAAAAAACAAGTTTAATGAAACACATCTTTAACTAGCAACATGCTAATGAATAAATACAGATATGCTCCTGCACACAATGCTATTGATGAAGAATATCAGTCTGAATATTAAAAATTAAAGCCAAAATTACAAAAGGCAAATATGTTGAATAAATAATGTCTGATACTATTTACAAAGCACACAAACCAAGAAGGGAACCTCCCTTGTTAAAGATGAGGAGAGTGGGGAAAAACACAGAAAAGCTGAAAATATCTGCAATGGAATTTTATTGCTTATGTTTTTTTCTCTCTTTCATTCCACTCCTTTGGGACATGGTCTAGTTCTTTTTATTACACTTGTGAATGTGTTGATCAACCTGCACTACAGTGGATGACAGCTTAGGTGCTGGTGGCAGAGGATGAAGAGGCTGTGATGCTTCCAGTGCAGGAGCCAGTTCTTTCAGCCATCTTAGACTTTGGAGCATAATACTGACTTCACTTTGGCAAATGCTTCTCTTCTTAGTAAGTCTGTGTAGACACACAGTCTTTGAGACTCTTTGTCAAAGAAAAAAGTAGAGGCTCAAGCTATTTTTGTATCACATTAATAACTTTGTTCATTTTACTTTCACCTATTTTCAGTATCTTCCGTTCCTGTCCTGTCTGTAGTGACTCTGTGTACACAAGGGTATTTGATTTCATGGGCTTTATAAGTATGACTAAGTTTCAGTAGTAGATCAGGAAATGTCTTCATTGGGCCAAATTTGGATGTATTTATCAAATAAAACTACTCCTGTAATCTCAGCACAGATAAAACAATTATCACTCTGCAAAATATAGGCTATATTTTATAAAGAATTTTACAAACCTCCCAAGGGAAATATGCAATAGGAGTATCAACTGTTTTCTAGGATTTATAGGAGTAATTTTTCATCACGCTTATTTTCTGTTACAATACTGAGGTTGGGAGTAATGATAAATGCATAATGCAAGGCCTTGCATAATGCACCCTTAAGTATTTAAAGATATCTGTGTAGGATCCTGACCATCCATTTCTAAGTTCTTAGTCAAACCATGTATTTCATATAACTTTTTTTTTTTTAAATCTTGAATTTTAAAAAGCTTCTCTTTTAGTATAATGATGATCTGTACTCTGCCAGCTTGTGTCTAACCAAGCTCTTTGCCTTGGGGATTTGAGGACATTGAATAAGTAGTTCTGCAGAGCAGTAACACATTTTCTCTTAAGAATCAAACACAAAAAATAAAAAACAAACTAATGATCAAGAGGTAGTAGTCTCACACAGACCTCGAGTATTCTGTAATGGTATACAGACATATTTCTTCTTTTCAGAACAAAAATATATCCAAGACTGAATCCAACACTCATCTTTTAGAAGTGCTGTTTATTATTCATTGTTAACAGATAAATGAAAAGCTGTGTTTATAATAGGTACATATCTCATACATTCAAGTATATATTCAGTGTTTATTCCCATCACCGACTTTCATCTGTGTGAATAGGAGAAGCTTTTCATGACAAGGGTATGGATTAAGAAGAACTTGCAGAGGTTGTTCATACAACAATATTACAAGGCAATTGAAGCATATAACTCACAGTTTGGGTCGAGCCATTTACTGCCATCCTACTGCACATACATAAAGAGCCCCAAATTTCAGCTGGCTTTCTGTGTAGTGCAGAGAGTCATCTAAGTTGCCCCCACACTGCAGGCACAGCACCAGCTCTAGTAGGCTGCTGAGCTGTAGTGTTTGTGCAGCCAGCTCTGCTCTGTCTGCCCCTTGCTCGTCTTCCTACTGGGGCTGGTGGTGCAGGGAGTGCAGAAAACACACCTGCCCTGGTTTAACCCCAGCCAGCAGCTCAGTCCCACAGAGCTGCTCACTCACTCACCCCCATGGGATGGGGAACACAATGGAAAGGGCAAAAGGGAGAAAACTTGTGGGCTGACATAAAGACAATTCAATAGATAAAGCCAAAGCCACAAGTGCAAGCAAAGTAAAGCAAGGAATTCATTCACCACTTTCCATGAGCAGGCAGGTGTTCAGCCTTCCCCAGGACAGCAAGGCTCCACCCTGTGTAATGGCCTGAATGTCCCCCTTTCCTTCTTCTCCCCTCTTTCTACTTTATATGCTGAGTGTGACACTGTATGGTATGGGATATCCTTTGGGTCATTTGGGGTCAGCTCTCCAGGCTGTATCCCCTTCCAAATCCTTGTGCCTCCCCAGCACACTCCCCGATAGTTTGGGATGAGGAGCAGAAAAGGCCTTGGCTTTGTGTAAGCCCCGCTCAGTGACAAAACATCCCTGAATTATCAACACTGTTTTCAGCACAAATCCAAAACACAGCCCCATACCAAGCTACTTTGAAGAAAATTAACTTTATTGCAGTCAAAACCAGCACAACACTCCTGGGATTTACTCTCCCTTTTCCCTGGACCTATCAGGATAAAAAAGAAGCAACTCCTAGATATGTTTGTAGCTTTGATGATACAGTTGTTGACTTTGGATGCAATGAGATATTCTAGAAAAGAGATGTTTCTGTAGGGAATAAGTTTATGTAAAGATAGAAATTCGAGGAGAAATTTTTTCCTTAGTGCAAGATCAAGGGGAAGGACATGGACATATAATTCAGCTTTGATTGCATTGCTGAAGAGTCCTAAGCTGACTCTATCCTAAATCAGGTCTGGAGATTGGTGATCAGGGATGGTTTCTGATGACCTTTCTTTTTATTTAGTTGGTGTTGTGCTTTGGTGGTGTTAGGTTTGGTTTTTAAATCAAAATTTTCTTGAAAGATAATTAAAAATCTTGTCACAGATTTTGGAAGCACTGTGTTCTTACCAAGAACTGCATAGTTAGACAACAGCTAAAGTCCTGGAAATCCCACCTGCACACTTCCTTAATGCAGTGCTTCTTTAGAACAATGTTATACAGTCACTGTGGGAGTGGAGATCATTCTCAGGATCATAGTGGTGAGGGAAATCATCCATGAGACTGTATCTTTATTAAGCTCAGGTTCACACTATTAAGAAGCCTTGAGATTGCCTGTCCTTATAATGGACTGTAAGTTCACTTTCAAAATGATACTATAAAAAGTATACACTCAAAGTGTCTTCCCAAAATATGGGAACTTTCATCCTGTATATTTACCAAAGCAGTCAGAGTGCCTTGTGAAGAAAGTAAAATAAGAGAATACTTCATTATTTCTTAGATGTGGCATAGTCAAAGGGCATTCACAGAAAAATATAAGTGCTGAAAAGAAATATGACAAAAATATTCTTCTAAAAGCTCCTTGAGGAATATCAAATGGACCCATTGATTCATATGTGAACAACATTTTCACATTGGTGGTCCATTAGTCCATCTTTTCCAATGAACCTGAAGATAAGACGCTGCAATGCAGTCTGGACACGCTTTCCCCTCATCTTCTGTTACTAAGCAACTTCAGTGAAAATGGAAAGATGAACTCACTGGTATTGATGTGTTGAGTAGGAACACATCCAGGCTGCAAACCAGGATGTTGCTTCTGGAAGAGAGAAAAATGATATTTTGGAATAACAATGAAAGCCCAAATTAAAACAAGCTATGATATGCATTTCTTGGCTGTTTCCCCTAGTTGTTTAAAAATAGAAGACGAATCCAAGGAGAAGCACAGTTGAACACTCATACAGTTTCCTTGCTGCCTCAGACGGACTGAATGAAAAACTGCGACACAATGTCTATGTTGAAAAAGGCACAGTGTAGCAACCTCTCACCTCTTCACTCCTGCCTCAGTTATGCTGGCAGAGCACGGAGACATTCACTCCAAATCATGTAGGTTATTCAGTTTATCTAATCATCAGGAAAGGACTTCAGCAGTAGAGATTCACAATTCTAAGAAACTGTGATGAGTGTAGAAAGTTACTGCTATTGCTAGAGAAGAATGGGAAAGGAAGAGTAAAATGGTTCAGTGTGGGTTTGGAAACTTTTAAGATGTGGTAGTATACAGCTCACAAGTCAGCCTGAAAGCCTGGTTAAGAGAATTGGGAGGTAAATACAAGCATTCCCTGCAGCGCTTTGTAGTTTCACTTTAGAAGGACTGGGGAGAAACAGAAAGATACTAAATGAATTGAGAACTTTAATCAAAAGGACTAAAAAAGAGATAAGCTGACTAGAGGAAAAAAAAATGCAGGTTAGCAAACAAAGAACAAAGAGAGTGTTTGAATACAATTACCAAGAAATAAGGAATAGAAATAGGGCACTCATGCAGACAGAGAACAGGGAGGGAAGGTTGAGCAAGACAGGATTTTTTGAAGATCCATATGGAGTTGTACAGAAGGTATCGGAGGGAAAAAGGATGCAGAAGTTCATCTGTCTCTGAGAACTTAATTGAAGTGAAGGATGGAAATTGGGTCAGAAAAAAATAACAAAACCCTCCTTCTCTTCCTCCCAATTTTCCTTCTCTTCCTTTAATATTTATGTGTGTTATTAAAGAAACATTTCTGGAAGGCACTAAGAGCAGAAGCTCTAAGTATCCCTGCAGAGACTACCTTGCTGTAGCAAAATGTTCAGCATTTGAGACTGACTTCCTCTGAGCACAGAAACAGTGACTGGAAACTGCAAATGACAATTGGAAGACATGTGAGAAAGGCCAAACTCAGATAAATGACAGTGCAACCAGGGTAATAAAGGAGACATATGAGAGGGCAACAAGAAAAGACACTATCTGCTTGACAGAGAAGGGGGAAAACAGAGGGGATAGCACTGCAATATGTAGCAATGTGCCACAGGAAGGATAGGACTCACCAACAAATGAATGGGAGAGTCTGTAAAGCTGCAGTGGACAGATCTTACATCCTTCTGGCTGACACCCCGGGGAAACACTGTCTCTTGCTTGTAGTGTGGCAGTAGGAGGATAGTTTGTCATGCTAAAGCAAACAAACAACCCCCACCTTTCTGAACCAAAGAGTAAATAGGATATTGACAGTTTGCTGTTTGAGAAAGCACCTTCCAGAATGGCAGTATAAAGCAGTTAAATGGATTTAGTTTGTATCTTAAGGCTGTAGTTTGGCAAACTTTTCTTTTGGTGGCAGTACTGGCTTAAGCAGTTTGTATCCATCTCTGTGTCACCCTGCCCTCGTGACACTGAACTGCTGAGGGTGCAGGTGGTGACACATACCTTGGTTCAGTTCAGAATACAGTGCCAAAAGCAATTGTACTGGTCCAGTGTGTGCTGGGAACAGGGTTTCTGAACAAGAAACTCTTGATTGTTTTTCTGATCTTTTTTTCTTCCATTTGGATTTGCAGAAGGAGTATTTTGTCTGTACTCTTGCTGTACAACTGAGTTGTTCTGAATATATACCTAGTTCATACAAGTGACTCTGTGTCCCAGGGGAAAAAACTCAGTGAAGCCCAAAGTACCGGATACCTTCCAGGGTCAGTACTTTATGATGTGCTTATTGACATACTTTATTCAAGAGGCAAGAATGTTTGCTTACTTCCCAAGGATAAGTGCATGCTTCACACAATGGGGAATTCTCCATTGTGCTTCTTTCTCTGCAATGACTCTTAAGATATTGATACTTTGGTATTCTGAATCCAAGTTATAAAATGCAGCAGGATTATTCTTAATAAAATGTGCACAATGTCACAACATCTTATAGCAGGTGACTTCCTGACAGACACTGCTACATGATTTAGCTTTTCATCCCATGACGAAAACTTGGATTGTTTTTCTACTTTCACAAACTCACCCTTGAAACAGCAGAAAGATGCAAACACACAATTTCTTACTCAATAGGTAAGCTTCATTCACACGTAGGGTTTCTGCCAACAATTAGAGATTGCAGTTGGCCAGACAGAATTTTAATTCTGTCGTCTTTGGTCATGTAGGAAAATTGGTGGTAACTGCAAGAAAAATGAACAAATTTCTGGTAAAAATCAAACACACAATACTACAAAAAACAATATATAAAACAGTATATGAAATGACAACATCTAAAAGCTGCAACAATTCCCTGAGGGTGCCCCATTTATAGTTTGGAAAAGAAAAATGGTTAAGACCTAGTAAATACCAGATTACTCGATTCATTGCAAGTAGTTGAAAACTGCATTAATCAAGAGAGGTAGCTGTTGTGAAATGTCATTGTTACAGTGAGAGAGTGTGTTTGTTTGTTTGCTTTTCTGTTTAATAAAACACACAAAATTGCATGAAACAAATAGATTAAGAAGCAAGGAAGGAACAATGAAATTATTAACAGGCTAACAGCAGGCCCACTACTTTGGACGAGGCACACTCATACTCTGCAGGAGTCAGATGATCTGATTTAGGCATCCAGTAGATGATTCTTCATTACTGCTCTAACCTGCTGAATCAATTAGCTTTCTCATTGGTGGTTTTACCATGACATTCATCTCTCAGAGAGGCTGTATTGCCATTGCAGCTTTTTTAAAGGACATTACTGCATCTACCCTAACTGCTGAATTTAGTGGTTCTCACTGAAGCCAGACAGGGTTGACAGTCTCTCCCTGCCCTTGTGTGGACACCCCAACTTCTCCCCTCGTGGTGTTGGTGGAGCAGCTACAAGAAGGTTCTGTTCAGTATTGTCATCACAATTTCTAGTAAAATAATGTGAAGATATTCTAAGTACTTTTTTTGTTTCCATGGATATCTCAACAAGGTACATTGAGAATATTTTTATCTTTTAGCATTGTTTTGTTTGTTTTGAAAGAAAGTTATTTTGTGCCATATTATATATATGGTTTACAAAGAGGTGATCTTTCTGTAGTTTGTTGTAAAGCATCCTGTAAGATATTGCCTGGTCTTAGAAAGGATTTCTTCTCCTTCATGTTTTACTCTGTTGCTTGGACCCACTCTTCAGCCACTGATCTCAAACGCAGGAATTCCTTATTTTGCTGTGTTTGCTTGGAGAACAGAAGGCTGAAAATCTGCTCTACAATTATGGTTTCATGATTGTTCACGAAATCAGCAGAATAATGAAGGTCAAAAAAGCACAGTGGGGAGAACAGTCTCTAGAAACACTACCTGTGTTTCACTCACTAGAAACAGAAGTGTGAAATTGTTCAGAGGAACAGCAGTGATGAGCTGAGCAGGCTGACGAGGGTTAAGCATCTGCTCTGTCACACACCAGCTGGAAGGAGGACAGGGCCGGCTGAACACCGACCAGCTGCAGTGTGGTAACGGCGCAGACACATCAGCATGTGCTGTGCGAGCAAGAGCTGCTCTTCTCCCACATTTAGGGAGACTCACACGGCTACCCAGTTGCCAGATCAGAGCTGGATAACATCTACCAGCTCAGATCAGTGCAGGTCTGGCACATTAGTGCCCATACCTGCCCTGCAAGACATGGCATTCTTCAGCTTTATTGCTCTTGGATCCAAACTAGCTTGGTAACGGTTCTGTATTCACCCACAGCACTGTGTTTTGCCACTTAAGTGTATCTTCTGAGTTATTTCACTTTAATCAGTGATATTATGATGATAGAATGGGAAAATGAGACCCGTCACCCTCAGTCAACACAGATATATTGTCCTGCCTACTGAGAGAACATTTTCTAACCTGAGAGAGGGATCTCACTGGGAGCTGTGCCTGAGTGAGCAGGACAGAATTGGGCTACCATTTGTAACCAGGAGGAAAATTGAAGGAAACACCTGCTTTAGTTTTCAGAAAAAGATTAGTGTTTGTGATGGACATATTTTTGCAAGGTTAGGCTGCCAGGTCTCTGCAGACAGCATCATCCTCCCCTCTGTCCTCAGTATTTTCTGTAAGTATTTCAAATGAGTTTGGATGTCTCAGAGGAACTGAACACTCAGGAGCAAAAAAACATTCTCCTGCAGATCAGTAATGGCTAAAATAGCTTAGATATGAGAATAAAAAGCAGCCTGTAGTTTTTAACCAGGACTAGCTGACTGCTGGTGGAGCTGGAGTCAGAGCAAGGATAACAAGTATATGTGGTCATTGTGGGGGAAGCAAGAAATCACCATGCACCAATACATGTTTTCAAGCTCTATTTTGGGATTGTCAAGAGTTTTGCTCTTAGCTGCCTAGGCATGTCTATTGATTTGCATGCTGTGGTTTCTGCTCGACAGATATATGCTGTAGATTTTGGAATACTTGCAGCTTAAAAAGAAAATTCAGCAGCCAGGGAAAGCAATTTGAGTACTGATCTCACTTTAGTCTTCTCAGACACAGTTACTATCACAAGAGGAAGAAAGAGAAATAATGATATCAAATCAATATCAAGAGAATGAGTCAAAAGATTGTAGTGTATGATGATATAAGAGAAAGGAAAAAACACCGGGAAAAGACCTGGACCAAATCCTGATGCTCTCTGAATTGGTATGATTGGTATCCAGGCAGGATTTGGCCCTTGATGATTATAATTCCCTCTCCTTGGCAATTTACTGAAGCTTTCAGTGAAATTATTTCTCAAAAATTAAGATGTGTGTGTCAGTGTAAACACTGTGATCAGTTAAATGCTAACTAGCATGGGTTTGTGAAGTCTCATTCGTTACTCTTGCAGACTGTATAAGAGAAGCAGCTTTTGAAGTGCAAAGTATTATCATTATACGTTCATAAAACAGGTTTTGTGCCTCATTCAAATGTAAGAATGCTGAAAGTGGCACACAAAGATGCCAGATCCTGAGTGTCTGCAGCTTCCCCATATTCTCCTCACCTGGAATAATCTGAAGGGATGACAAGCTTTCTGATGTGCAGTGCCTTGAAATTCCCTCTTTAATTTCCTACGTTCTGTGCTTGAACTGCTACCACATCTGCTCTGTTTCTGTTGACCGCTTTGAGATTATTTCCATTTTTTTGAAGGATGTCCAGCTCAGGTACCTGTCACTATATGATAATATTTAGATGCAGTTTAGTAGACTCTCCTTCCTCTACTTATATGCAAAGAAACAGATACTAATGGCTGAAAAATTAGTAGAAAGGGCAGAGTTTCCCCCACAGTGGTGAGGACATGAATTCTGGGGAATTCAAGTGAGCTCTGCCTGGATTCCTGGTGAGCCAGTCAGCAGCTCTACAACCTGGTCACCAATCCCAAGCCAGTGAGTCCTGCTGGGAGTTAAATAATATTGACCTGAGCTCAGCAGTGTGCCATACAAACATACACTAGTTATAAGTATGATCACTTGCTATTGTTCATTTTAAATTGTCTTTCGTTAAATACACAGACACCAAAAAGGGAATAAAAATCAATGTCACTGATTCATATAGGTCACCCATCTTGTCTGATATAAATCAGCTTCCTGATACCTTAGAAAGGAACTCAAAGGCAGACAGATGAATACTGGTATGGTTCAGCCAGGGAAAGCTTCCTGTGTATATGGAATATTATGGAAAAGTTGACTTTTTAATGACTTGGACATCTTGGAATGCATGCAGACCTGTGTGCTGGGCTTCCACGGTGCTTGTAAAGTCAGCTGTGAAATTCCAGTGTCTTGTAGGAGCAAAGAACAACCTGTTGCTGTTTAAACCATTGCACTTCTCCCATCTGAAAACTCTGAGAGTCCTTTATCTTTCTTCTTAAAGCAGCAGTAACCAGCTTTTGAAAGCAGTACATCATAGTCCAGCACAGCTACCCGGAAAGGAGCAGTACATCAGAGAACCTGACTGGGTTTTTTGCCCCTCATTTTTCTTCTCTTCTTCAGATAAAACCTGGCTATGTCAGGCTTCTTGGAATAAAGCTGTGAACGTCGGAGGGGGCAGAGAAAGGTGTATTGGCTCACTCCTGCACAGCTTTCTCACCACCCGCTGTTCATGAGGGAGGTTCAGGGAAAAGGCTTCTATGTGTAATCTCAAGTATTGATAAATAAGTGGAAATTGATGTTTGGCCCTGGAGTTCAGTACTTGAAAATGCCAATGAAGTAAATGGGGCTATAAAATCACTGGCTTAAGCATCTGTCATACTAAAGAATCTGTAAAGCAGCAGGCACAAGTTATGCTTATCTCAAGGGATGAGAATAACTCTCGGTAGAGCTGGGTAGAAATGAAAATTCTCCCATGGGGATTTTCAGAGAGAAGATCACTGAAAATTTTCTTGAGAACGAACTTATTTTCCTTAATGAAAATTAAAAAGGGCAGAGAAAGGTTGGGGGAAGAGGGAAAACTTTTCTCATTTTTTGTTACTTTAATCTGTCTGCTGGAATACCATGTGAAAGTACAAAACTCTGTTTTCTTCTTCTTTCTTATACTTTCTTTTAGACAGAAAAGCTGCAAGAAATTCAAAAAGTGGTGAAAAACGTAACCTCAGCTTATTTACTGCTTTACACATACCAAAAGATTGCAAGCCATTCACAGAAAGCATCAAAAGCTATATTTTCTGTAAATCATATTTTCACTTTTAAAACTT
Organism: Calyptomena viridis; assembly: GCA_013390005.1. Classification (NCBI taxonomy): domain Eukaryota; kingdom Metazoa; phylum Chordata; class Aves; order Passeriformes; family Eurylaimidae; genus Calyptomena; species Calyptomena viridis. Next base: position 12,558 of record WEIV01013360.1, on the reverse strand, counting down.
ATTTTGCCAAACTTATTATTTTCTGTGAAAGAAATTCTTATGCCACAAAAGTATTGTTTTGTTGAAAAACAGTCAACCAATTACAGCAGTTGGGAACATGCTGGTTTTCTTTTAACTTTTCTTTAACATCACTTTTTTTCTTTTTTTTTTTCTTTCTTTGTCTTACCTTGATTTTAAGGTTTGCTTTGCTTACCAAATTAATTTCATGGTTTGCTCTTCTGCTTTGCATCATTCTGACTGAGCTGCCTATTTATTAGTCAACCCTCTACACAGTTAAAAAAGATTAAAGAAAAAAAAACCAGAAAGGCTGAATATTTTGAAAATAAGTTAGAGATAGCAAACTGCAATGTTTCACTGTAATGATGAGTGAGTTGCATACTGATTCCATGGGTGATAGATCTCTTGAATAAGATGTGCTTTGCACTCTTCAGTGCAGCACACATGAGAAATTTAATTTAAAAATCTCATAGCAGCTCCTGTTATCTCTAAAAGATGTTTTTCATAGATGTGCATAGTCTGAAAGAATTTCTGAGATGTCTACCATCGACTCTCCCCTGTTCTTAGTAGTTCTCAGTACTGATTCCTAATTTATGCATGCTGTTCAACTTTACTTTTATGTGTTTAGCATGTGAATCCTGACAAGTTAGGTAGTTCTCTAGCAACTTTCAGAAGTTTTAAAAGATCAAGTAGTTAATTAATTTCTGAAATGACATGGAACCTAGAGATATTTCACAAACTTCCTTCCCTGTGTCCTCAAACAAGTGAAGTTATTAGAGAAGCCCCTGCCTCTTAAAATAAGAAACATAAACCTATTTTCATACAGGAAAGATATGATAGCTTGCAAAAAAATGGCAATAATAATTAATTTTTAATGTGTCTGATAATAAAAAAAATCTGCTTTCATCTGATAATTTGAAAGTCATACATAACCTGAGCTGATTGACAGTCATGCCATGTAAGCATTATTCTACTAAGCTGTGTTTTCAGCATTATTCTGTTCATTCTGTTCATTTTGCATACCTTAGTGTGAGATACATATTCAGAGAAATATGTTATTGTCCCTGAAGTCCAGTTCCCTGTCCTCTGGCTTTAACTGTTGTCACTCAATATACTTTTACAAAAACATTGAACTGTCAGACATCTCGAACGCTGCAAAGTTACTCTGTGAGTGTGACATTTTGGCTGATTGCTTTCTTACTAACTTATTAAATGCAATTGGATGGGTGCAGGTAAGTGCTTTTGTTTGTTTTCTAAAAGACCTTGGCTGTTGGTATGTTGAGTGTCCGATGGTTTACTTGGCAATCAATTTACTCAAAAGAAAAATCGTTAGCTCAAAATTCAAAGCTGATGTTAAGAGAAGGAATGTCAAAACTGGTCTGGTTGTTCTTTGTGGACCACTGAGTCAGTGGGCTTGGTGGTGATTTATTGTTGAGTGCTTTGCATTTATCTGCTTGTATTTCTTGTTTTCCATCTTGTAGGTAGGTCATGATAACAAATGTTTCAGAAATTTCTGAGGCTAAAGCTCCATAAGCTGTCTGGGCTTGTCTAAGTGGACATTTGTGTAGGTTGAACACCTGAATTTGGAAGTTGGCAGGTCACCATGTGACTCAGGGGAGCTTGGGGGTCTCTTTTCACCTAAGTGTGTTGTGTGACTACCACAACAGCTCCGTCTCGTTATTTGTCATTTCCATACCCTATGGGTTTCTTCAGCTACAGGTAAGAGAAATCTGTCAGCAGGCAGGTTCAAAGAGGAAGGTTTTGTGAAGAGGAGCTGGTGTGACTGAGCTCATTTAAACTGTTTGCAGATTGTCTGAGGAGATCAAGACTGTTATGGATGTGTTTGTTCAAACTTGTTCAATTAATAGTTTTTATTTGATCTGGTGGATAAACTGTTTGCAGAGCAGTTCAGTGTGGAGTGTTCCATTGATTATTTCATATTCTGTGTTTATCGTTAGGTTTACATTCCTTGTATTATATACAAGATGCGGGATTATTTAAGAATTGCCTCATCTATAGTGTGTAATGGATCCTCCATCACAGTAATGAGCATCAGCCCTTAGAATTCAATAGAAGCAATAGTTAATGTATTCATGATCACATAAGAATGCTATGACTTTGTAATTTAGCTGAGTTATCTATGCAAAGAAACGGATGGACACTCACAGTTTTGTCCTCATAACTCTTGTCCAGCTGGCTGCATCAGAGGGGGAGAGAAGGTGTGA
>WEIV01013359.1:29371-44765 GCA_013390005.1 Calyptomena viridis | reverse complement strand
TGTATCCCACTACCAATGTATCCCACCACCAGTGTATCCCACCACCAGTGTATCCCACCACCAGTGTATCCCAGCACCAGCAGCATCCCAGACCCAGCAGCCTCCCATCACCACCGGCCTCACCCGCCCTTCCCTGAAGGACACGGCAGCTCTGCTGCTCCTGCACGTGCCCCTATTTGCTTTCTCTCCATCTCTCTCCATTAATCTCACCGTGATTTACGGGAACGTGTTATTTATCTTTTTCTCCCTCCTTGGCTGGGCTGGACTGGAAGATCCACACCTTTTTATAGAGCAATAAAGCCTGAACAATGAAGAGGATTTCGTGAGGTTTTCCAGCTGCAGGAGAACAAGGGGATTTTGCAGGAGGCCAGTTGGGGACCTGGGACACCGTGGCCACCTGTGTGAGGAACCAAGGGGTCATAACCCATCCAAATCTGTGTCTGGTGGCATCTTGCAGAAGGCTGTGGCTGGTCAGGAGGGATGTGGGTCCTCGTGTCTCAATTTCCCTCCTGGCCCCATGTGTTTGGACATTGTGGCTTTACCTATGGGGACATCCCTCCCTATGCCAGGTGGGGTGGTGGGGACACCTCTCAGCCCAGCCATGACCACGGTGGTGTGGTCACAGTGGTCACCCTTACAGAACTTGGGCTGAACCCCCCAGATTCCCCCCTTTAAACTTAAAATTTTGCACAGCCCCCTCCCCCCTGCACGACTCTGCCTCCAGACCACACTTTTGTCTTGAATTTGAAATAAAACCCCATTCCATTTGCTTCCAGCCCAGCAGTGGTGCAGCCCTGGCTTCCAGATGACCGGCACTTTACGGGAATACCTCCCTGGGAAAGCTGTGCCAGGGCTGCCTTGGCCGGGGGCGTTGATTTAAAAGCACCTTTCAGCTGCTCAGTGCAACCCCATCGTCTGCAGACTTCAGTCAAATCAATAGAAAGCAGGTTCCAATCAATTTGAAAATCCCCAGATCCGGGGCCTGGTGCCATAAATCAATATCAAAATCAGACGTGGAATTAAACAGGGGCAATCCAGGGGGAGATGGGGAGCTGAGATTTCCCTGCATGTTTCCCAGGATGGCCAAGGGAGCGGCTGAGGAGCACGGGAGGTCCCACCTCGCTGTGGCTGCATCACTCTGGGGTTGCCTGAAGAGCAACCACAGCATTTGAAGACCAGTGAAGGGGAGCAGGAGGTGGGAAGGGACCTCTGGTTCCCCCACACCAACCAGGAGACAAGTTTGGGCTCTTGCTGAGGCTCTTTGGGCTGAGGTTTCAGGGACCAGCAGTGTTGGCTGGAAGGGGCCCTGAAGGGCTCTCAGCCAACGTGGGACCACTGGAGATCTCAAGGGTGGTGATACCAAGGATGGAGAGAGTCCACTTGCCCCAGGGCTCCCACCCTCCTTGTACCCTCCAAGAGCTGAGCTACACCCGGTGTGGAGTGTGAGGTTGTTCCTCTGCCCTGGCTTCACTGTCACCCCTCCAACGGGACAAGCTGGAGGACGTCCTTAACTGGAAACCACTGTGGAAAATCCAGGAGGTGAGACCCAGCCAAAGCCTTTTGGGCTCAGACAACCTCCTCTTCTCTCCAACCTGGAGCAAACTCACCATTACTCTTGAACTGACCAATTTGGGGGAGGTTTCCCAGCTCACCTGCACGCCGTGGTGGACAGGGTGCCAACACCCTGCTGCCATCCCCAGGCCTCCTCCTGGAGGACCTAAATCTCTTTGGAAGAGAGTTGTAAATCCCAGGCACGGAGGTGTTTTTACAACCCCCCCACAGCCCTTTCCCCCCCGTGGCTGCAGCCAGGGCCAGCACGGAGCAGTGTCCCCACGGGGAGCTGGCCTTCGTCCCTTGGCCAGGGCTCATCTGGCATCGCCCTGGCTGTGAGTAGTCGCCTTGTCAAGGAGCTGGAGCGTCTCCAACCTGGTGTTTTTCATTTTGGAGTCGGCTGCTTGCCAGCCTCCAACATCCAGCATCCAGTATCCAACATCCAGCATTCAACATCCAGTATCCAGTATCCAGCATTCAACATCCAGCATCCAATATCCAACATCCAGCATCCAGCCTCCCACAGAGGGAACATCCATCAGGTGGGAGAGACCTGCTGGAGTGGGTGGGTGGGGGGTTCACCCTGACTGCACTGAGCACCCCCCAGCCTGGGCTGCCCCACTGATTGTTCCCCCCGTGCGCCCTTTTTTAATTATTTGTCACCGAAATATCCCCCAGGGGGGCTCTGGAGGTTCTGGGTGGACCCACAGCACCTCTGGCACCGCCTGGGGCAGATGTGGTGGCACCAGGACATGTTGGGGGCCACAGTCACTGCACACGTGTGACACCACAGCCCTCACTGCTCTCCCCAGCACCAACCACGACGGCGGCGGTAACTCAACGGTGTTGACTCGGTGGCCACGTGCCAACACCACGGATTTGGTGATGTGGGGGTTGTGCCACCTCCCCCTGACGGTGACACAGCTCCTCTGCCCCCATCCTCATCCTCAAACAGCAGCTTGGCCAAGTGCCCACAGCTCCCACCTCGTTAACATCGGGGGGATTGATGGGGCTTTGGTGTCGCCCCAAATGCCTTGACCTTGGAGAACCGGCTGTTTCACTTGGGATTAAGGGATAAAACGATGCTGGAGAATCGGGATGCGCCATCCCCAGGGCAGGCAGGAGTGTTTGGGGTATGACAGTCACACAGCACCACAGTCTCTTTATAAGGATGGATGGTTAGATCGAGATAATAAAGCCCAAGAGCATTAAATCTTTGCGAGACACCGGCCACACTGCCTCAGCCACCCGGCTCAAAAGGCTATATATGTTTTTCATAATTTGTAATTACTTTTTTACAGTTCTCTCCCATAACTCTGTCCATCATCTGGGTCAAAATATACAACGTGTGTGGGAGCTCGAGCCATAAAAACGTGAAAACAAACAGTTTGTCTTCGGGGAGATTAACGCACAGTTAAAAGCCCCATTTTAACACCCTCTCCACGCCGCCAGCCAATTAGCCCAGATAATGGGCTCCACTTGATATTTGAGTTTTATTTCATTTCGCAACGATACCAATGCGTTTAATTGTGAACACATGATCCCTAATTGGTGGTGGTGTCATCTTGGAGGTATGAGCCTTGTGCAAGACAGCAGCGGTTTGGGGCTAATCCAGAGGGGATTGGGCAAGGGAATTCTCTCTGAAATTCGGCCACGCTGGTGGAAAGAGGAGGCTCCTGAATGGCAGATGGGGCAGCGTTGGGTGAAGTGACTGTGAAGGAGGTGCTGTGGTGTGGATTGGGTTCTCAATGAGGGTCCTCCTTTGGGGGTGTCTCTTCTCTGCTGCATCAATGGAATCACTGCCTAATCCAGTTGGTTTTGGCCTCTAAGGTCTGAAGTTACTGGGTGACACCCACACTCTAACTGAGAACAATTGTGTAAAGAGCCATTTTTCACCCCCTTTTTCCTTTCTCTTTTTCTACTTTTAAAATAAATGACACCGGAGATGCCTCTTAAAAAAAACACCCACCCCGCAGCTCCTCCTGCCCCTCCTTCTGCTCTTTGAGAATCCTTCAAAAAAATTGGGACTGGTTTCCAAACATCCCATTCATGGGAGCTGGAAAGGGGCCACGTTTGGCTCCAACGGAGCCGTGTCTTTTCTTGGCTGCAGCTGGAGAGATGTGGGGCAAAATATCATGTGTTTCATTTCTCTGCAGGCTGGAAGGGATGCTGTGATGGAGGGATGGGGGTAGGGAAGGGTTTTGCCCCGAGAGAGGAAGCCGAAAACCATAATTCCTTGTGAAAGAGATATTTTTGGAAAGTTTGCCTCGGTTGGTGGTGCTGGAATGCGGCTCCTCGCGGTGAGTGACAAGGAGGAATTATGTAGGGACAGAAAATGGCCTTTCTTCGCCCCCCTGCCCAGCTCCCATCAGGGCTGACACCCCAAATTATTTGTTTTAGGAGAGAAACAGCTGAGAGGGACCCTGGGGGGATGTTGTGGTCCTGTGGGTTTGCCTGGGGACAACGTTGTCCCTCACAGATGTCCTGACCCAGCAGCCACCTCCCACCCCCCAGACCCCACATCCACCCCCACGTCCCATCTCTGGCCATGGGGAACCTCTTGCTTCAGTAGATGGAGCTTTTCCACCCTTTATTCCCTTCCTGGGGCTTTTCTTTGCTACAAATGTCTTTCTTTGCTTTAGATTAATCCATGTGAGCAGGAAAACAGCCCCTAAGCAGAGAAATTCGGGCTTTTTTCCTTAAAAAATGAAAGCTGCTGGCAGGGGATGCTCCAAATGCCTCCCCAGCCCTGAGCAGCCCAGATCCCCCCACCCACACTGGGGTGCAGAGAAACAGCTGAGAGGGACCTTTGGGGGATGTTTTGGTCCTGTGAGTTTGGGGGTCTGATTTGTTTCTCCCCCAATGACATCTGAAGATAGATTTTGGTCCCTGGGAACCACGTGGGGCAGGGTTGGAAGCGGGTTATCCCTGATGGATCACTGGGGTTATCCCTGGGAGGGGGGAAGAGAGAGTTTGTAGCTTGGCAAGAAAAGGAGGAGGGAAAAAACGCATCTGGGAAGGGAATAGGAGGGAGGAAAAAAAAAAAGAAAATAAAAGAAAGAAACCCATTAGGCAAATGAAAACAACTGATGAGTAAATTGTGTGGTTAAACATCTGCAGAGTGTTACGGCCACGGCTCTGCCTTCAAACCAGTCCCGCCGCTCTGCCCCGGCTCTCCCGGGCCCTGGGAGCCCTCGGGGCTCCCCCGCTCGGCTCTGACGAAAGCAGCAGCTTTTATAAATAGCAGCTGAGAGGTCCTGGATGGGAATTTATTTGCCCGACTTAACAGGCCTCACTTTAGACTTCAGCTTTGGCAGGTCCTGCAAAGGGTGTCCTGGGTGACCCAGTCCCAGCCTGGTGGGACACAAGGGTCCAGGGCAGGGAGTCAGGCTGAGTTTTCATCTCAGCAGCTTGGTGACACCTCTGGCACCTCCCAGCCACCCACAGCCGTGACCCATGGCTGGGTTTCATTGTCTTCAGCACCAGGAGCTCTTCACAAAGCTGTCAGAAAAGGTACATTTGGGGCCAGCTCTCCTCACTCTTGACCATCGCTGGCTATTTTGGGGGGCTGGGGATCAAATGACCATCTCCTCAGACTCATCCTGGGCTGGTGGCAGGTGAAATCATTCCATGGTTTGGTCCATCTGGATGGATGTGAGGCTGCTCATTCCCAACAGGGTCCCCACCCTCGTGCATCCCACCAGGATTTTGGGACCACTGCAAGGAAGGAGCGCAGCCATCAGGTGTCCCTGCTGCAGCATGAACCCCCTGTGAAGGCAGGGATGCTCAATCAAGCAGCCACAGGACAAGCCAAGAAACAGTTTATTATCCAGCAACCCAAAATTTGGCACCGGCTCCATCTGCGCAAAACTTTTCGCTTGGCTACCAGGCTGTTTTCCATCCTCGGGTTATTTCTCCAGCTTGGTTCATGTTTATAGTGGATTAACCTGCTGTGAGGAGCCTAGGTATTATTTATGGCTAATTATTGGCATTTCTCTGGCTGGGAGGATGGCAGGAATACGACACCGTGGTGGTGCTTGTTCCAAACTGCTCGGCTCCTCCGTCTGAGTGTGCGTGTTTACGATGCCAGCTCACGTTATTTTCATTATCCCCTTTCCACTAATAAACTTTTGGTTGAACCAGACTTGAGAGGAGAGAAATCCTTTGCAGAAGATGTTTTGGGGAGTTTCCAAGGAGCCATTGTCAGGAAATCAAGGGCGCAGCCTTACCCGGGGATGTGAGGAGTTCAGCCGCCGTGGATTCGCCGCATTTGCATCCTATTAACTCCGGCTGGCGGCTGCTGAGCGGCTCGAGCTTTGCATCTGAAAATAATAAGGCTGAGGGGATGATAGTCCTAAAGTGAATTTTTCAAAGCATCTTTTAAAAATACCAAGGCCAGGGCTTGGGTTTACGCTCAAGGCTTTCGGCGCGGGCGGGAGACGTCGTCTGCTTCAAAGGCAGGAAGAGAAAATGACTGCGGGTCACAGCTCGACCTGGAGGATTTGGGGAAGGGGATGAGCAAGAGGGATGTGCTGCAGATTCCATGAAGTCAGGGATGGTTTGGGTTGGATGTGACCTTAAAGCTCACGCTGTTCCACCCACAGGCAGGGACACCTTCCACCAGAGCAGGTTGCTCCAAGTCCTGCCCAACCTGAGCTGGAAAAGCCAGAAAGAGTTAAATACAAAAATTCCAAGGGCTTAGGAAATCCGGGATGGATTTATAGACTGGTGGGCAAACACCACCCTGAAGTGGCAACAGGGCTGGGTGGGAAAAGCCACCCCTTTTGGTCAAGAGACCATGAAAAATGTGATTTATCCCTTGGGACAGTGGTTCCAGTGCAGCTGCCTCCACCCAAAATCCCCAAATCCTGCCCCAAAACATTGAGCGATGTTCTGGAAGATGGTGATCCAACAGGTAGAGCAGGAGCAGGGAAGCAGGGAAGGAGGCACAGGCTGGGACTGGTTTTGAACTGGTTTTTGAGCTCAGTGGCTGGGGAGATGCTGCCCATGGGACCATGTGGTGGCACGAAACAGCAACATCAAGAGGCTCATTGGCCTTGATCCTTGGCTGCTGCTCCTGCCGTGCCCACAGCTCCAGCCAGATGTTTCCAAAATTCATTTTGGGTAACAAAATGCCCCTTTACTGACCCATCTCCCCTGACATGACCTCTCCAACCAAGAGAAAAGCTGCACAATGCTAAAGCCATCAGGGAATCCACACTGGGGACAGACACTGGGATGGGAGGACTGAGCAGAGGAGGATCAGGGTGGGGGATCAGGGGACCAGGCCACTCTCACAGTTTCTCCATCTCCTGTGTGACTCAGCACAGGGACATGAGGTCCAACAACAGTGACATTTTCATCCCAACTGGAGCCAGACGAGTCCATGTTGGGACAAAGGTGTCATGGCAGCAACACGTCTCCTAGATTACTTTTAAGCACTCTGGGTTTAAACCAAACCTAAGGACCCTGGTGAAGGAGTTAAGCCCTCCACATGATGCTCAGCTCCCAGCCCTGAAGAGCCTCCAGACCCAACCAAGCTCCCTGCAAAATTTCCCTGCGCCGCAGCCGGACGGGACTGGTGTGGTATTAAAATGAAACAAAGCAGATTTTTAACTGGTGTCATTATCCTGCCCCAAGTCCTGGCTGCTGCTGCTGCTTCCTCAAGACCCACTTCCCTGCAGCATCTTTGAAAGCGACAGCACCGACCCCTTGAAATTCAGGGAATGTCCTCCCAAGGTGGTCACCAAACCAGGGGCTGTTGGAGGTCCAGCACCTGCACATGGCACATCCAAGGACATCCCTTGGCTTGTCGTCCTGCATCCATGAGGAGATGATGCTGGAGTGCTCTTTCCAGGTTATGCTCCACATTTCCTATCTTTCCCCAGCTGTCTGGAGAAGATCTTTGGGATAAGGTTTTCCTGAGCTCCAGGCAACCCAATGACCTCTGAGTCCACTCTCCTCTCTGTGAGAAGCCACTTTTTTCCCCCCACACACATCAGCACAATGAAACACGTTATTGCTGCATCTCCCCGAGCAGTTTTTATTTGTTTCTTCAAAATCTTAAATAAACCTGTTTTTCAAAAGTACCCCTGGAACAAGGGAACTGTATTATTATGGTAATTGGCTGGTGCTAATTATACTGATTACTGTAATAACCGTTTTGTTGTCACACAAATAAAGTGGATTACATCATTTGTAAGTGCCAGAGGCGAGCGATGGCTCCGGAGCAGAGAGCAGGCGAATTATGTGGGTTTTCTCCTTGGGTGAGATGGTGCCCAGCAAAGGCACCTCCAATGTGGGAGGCTCCACACAGAGCTGGGAGAGATGTTGATGGGGAAGGTGGAGCCTCTGTGGATGCACATCTGTTTGGAGGGACATTGAGGAGAAGAAGACAAGAGGAGAGGTGGGTGGTGAAGGCAAGATGAAGGGAGCCATCAATCCTCCAACACCGACCTCAGCCACCTCCCTCATCCTTGGAAGGACTTTGGTTGCTGTCAAGGACGTGATTGCAAAAGCACCCACTATCTAATCAACCTTTGCCTGAGTAGGTGGTGGAGGAGATGCCACCTCTCCTCCCGCTCACCGACCCGCGCGTCGCTCGGCATCCGGGATTTGGGATGCTGTGGATCCTCTGGAAAATCCCAGACACGGTGCCAGGGCTGTGAGTCCACTCTGCCACCCGGCATCTTTCCTCACCCACAGCTCAGAGCTGGGAACACCTTGGCATGTTGCAGCAAGCCAGCATTGCCTGCGTTCCCTACGTGACTGTTCCAGGAGGATGCCGACGGCTGAGCCGGGCTGTGCCCGCCTGTGCCATCCTGCCAACCATGGGATTTAGGTCTCGTGGAGTTTGGGAGATGAGTTTCCCTTTCTTCCTTCAGCTCTGCACTCATTCATCCTCCTTTCATTCCATCCTTTCCCTTACAGCCTCATTGCCTGCATTAAAAAACACCACGCCCTGAACAACCTGAGCTTCATTTTCCAGGGAAGTCGGCAAAAGCAGGTGTTTTGCCTTTTTCTGTGTGTGTGTGTGTGTGTGTGGCCTCCTCTCCTGCACTGATGGGCCCCTGGAGCTTATTTTACACGAAAGCAACACAGGTTGATGTATTTTTAAATGGCTTGATTTTATCACCCTGCTTAATGATTTGTCGCGTTATTTATTAGACAGTGTGATATCCAGAGGGATTCATCGCATTAACGTATAAATAATGTGGCAAATAGTTCAATAGAGCCATAAAAAAGGGGATTTAGAAATAAATTGACCTATGTTTGCTACATGTAAACGAAGGTGGTGAATGATAATGTGTGTCATGCCCTTAAGCGTGAAAAATGGGGGCCAAGAATAAATCAGAAAGTTTCTTCGGCAGGTAAAACAAAAAGAAATGTCCCAAACTCTTGGGGGTTTGACCCCACCTTGTGTCCCCAGCTCCAGACACACCGGTGGTTGGATGTGGCCACGCGTCTCCCATGGGGTTGGAGATGCTGATCTCACATGAAGGCACATGGGGGTCCCCACCAGGAGGCTTCCAGGACTCGGCACAGAGCTGGAATTTGCTCCCAGCTCCACAATAAATAAGACCCCGTGTCCTTATGGACGCCCTGTGATGCTGATTAAAGCCATAACCAGCCGCCCACGTTCCCACGCTGACTTACGAGTTCCCAATTCCGCCTGATGTTGGGCAATAATTATTTCTGAAGAGGTTTTGCCATCCCCTGAAGATCCCTGTTCCAACAGGGCAGAGCCAGGGAGTTTTCTTGCTGCCACGGGGGCCAAATCCAGCACTGGGGTCACCCAAAATCTTGCAGATTTGCCGGGGCACCATCCCCAGCCCTCGCCCAGCTTTGGCACCGTCGCCTGCCAGAACGAGACCTGATCTCGGTGCTGGTGCCAAATGATTTTATTCCACAGCTGGAAGACAGATCACCCTTTTTTTCTCTTTTACAACGTGCTACAGTTTAATTATTTAACACCATGGGGGTACAGGGGATGACACAGGCGGTTGCGAGGGAGAGCGTGCCAAGCTCATTGATGGATGGGCTCGGTGGAGGGTGGATCTCAGTGCCAAGCAGAAAAGGAAAAGGGAATTTTCTACTGGCACCACAAGGCACTGCCAGGAGGGTGGGATGGAAGAGGTGGGCACCCCCAGGTGGAGCTCAGCCCCCCAAAACCTCTTGGGCGCTGGCACCAGCCTGACCCAGACCAGGACCAACACCCAGAGTCATCACAAACCTCGGAGCTTCCACTTGGTAACGTTGAGGTTTGCAAACTCCAGGCTCAACTTCCAAAGTTTTGCAAAACCGAGAAATGAAAAAAACCAAAGCCCTGCAAATTCCACCCCCGGAGCCTCCAGCACTGCCCACACCCCGGAGCTGCCAGGTTTTAGCAGCAGAGCCCTGTCTGGAGTCAGGCTCATGTCTCTGCCCAGTGCTGCTCCAGCTTTGGCCTCGCTCCCTCTTCCCTTGCCAACGTGGCGGGATCCAAGGCACTAAGCTGGTGAGTCAAACTCATCTCCTCCTCCTCTGCTGCCTCTGCTTTGCACGCACGGAGCCGTCATCGCTGACGGCCACGGGCTGGGAATGTCACCCGGGCTCCTGCTGTAAATCCCTTGCCTCAGTTTCCCTGCTCCAGCTCCCAACCCCACAGCTGGAGGGCAGGAGCACACACGGATAAGAGTTTAACATTATTCCCACTTCAGAGGAGCTTCAGAATTGAATAACCAAATTTGCTCCTTTTTTCAGGGCCGGCAGCAGCTCTGTAGGGTGGTTGTTTTCTCCCAACCGTTATTTTTGGGTCTTGCTGGAGTTCACCCCAGAGCAAAACCCAGCAGCAAAGCCCTTCCTCCCCCAGCTTTGGCTCTTGGGCTCCTTGGTGATGTATTTATTAACCTTGTGCACGCGATGGGTTTTCCAGCAGGTAAATGCATCCACTAGGCAAATATTTCTTTCCTTTTCCCCCTTCTGGCTGCCTCTGGCTCCTTCCAGCTCGCCGAGAAAAAACAACCCTCAACAGCTAAACCTTCCCAAAACCTGGAAACATCTTGGAGATCCCTTCCCAGAGAAGCAGGACAAGATCTTCCCGCTTCCTTCACAAGGAATAAACGTTTTAGTAGCCAATTTGATTCACTTTTCAAGGAACAGGTTTTCATGCTTTGTGCATTTATTTCCTAATTTTATTATGCCATTTAATTAGATCATGCACATTGGTTTTATTGTTAAAACATGTCCTTGTTTTCTTTATAACTGGATTTCATGGCACTACAGGGACATTTAGGAAAATATCACATTCCAGCATCGACCGTCGAAATCAGACCTAGATCTGAACGGAGCTGCCGGGTCGTAAATCTCGTCACAGATGGAAAAAGCGGAATATTATTCACAGCATGTGGAGCGCCAGCGGTTCCAGGAAGGGACTCACACCCCCTTCGAGCCCTTAAATTACAGCCCGAGGATGGACAAAGTGGAGCAGCAGCTCCCTTGGAAGGACACTGAGAAGTTGTTTGCAGGGCTCCTTTTTATGGGCTGAGAATGGTCAGGGCTGGCCCCCCGAGATGCCCTGTGGATGGTGCTGAGCTCACCCTCTCCCCCAAAAAGCTTTTGCCTGCTCCAGGTTTCCTTTGAGGTTCTTTCCTGCCGAGGAGCTCTTTCCCACGTCCCTTGCAAAACCCAACCGGGTTGGATTAACGCGGTTTTTAAGGGGAGTTTGGGAGGAAGGGAGACTTTTCTCGCCTTGGGTCGGAGCAGATGGCTGGAAGAAATGAGGAATGGTTCTGGGAACTTCCCCGGGGATGCCTGAGCAAGGGGAAGGAAAAAAAAAAAAAGGGAGAAAAAAAAAAGAAAGAGAAATCCACACAACTTAAGACACTTGATCAGATGTTTGGAGGTTGACTACAGGAAACTGAGACCCTGGGGCTTTATCTCTGGGTTTCTGAGGGCTGGGGGCTGGCAGGGGGCTGAAAGGGAGCCGGCTGCAAGCAGAAATCAATTAGTGCTGGGGAGAACTTGAGCTGGTTCAGACGGATCCGTTTGGGGAAGGCACGCAGCGAGCTGGGCTGGGCCGAGCTGCAAATCATTGCCGGGCTGAGAGGCACCGGCAGGTCCTCGCTGGGCTGGGACTCGGCAGCCCCACGGCTGTAATTCATGGCAGAGCAGGGCTGTGGTCCCATCCTGCCCCTTTCCTGGCTGTGGATCAGGAGGTGGAGGAGCTGCGACCTTGGTTTGCTCCCGTTGGGCACCCAAAGGAAATGGGCGCAGTTTGGGGTGGTCCCCTCGGGTGGGAGGCTGTGCCCTTGTGCAGCTGAAATCGGGCCTTGTGGCTGAATGGGGTGAGAGGGATTTTGGGTGCTGGGTCCCTTCTTCCATCCCAGCTGCCACCCCCCCAAGCAGACACAACAAAAGCACGAGGGCAACTGGAGCTGGTGGATCCAGTGGAGCAAAGCTGGAGAGCTCCAGTAGGGGCTGGAAGGATCTGGAGGGGAAAGAAAACCCTGAGGAGGTGATTGTTCATTGGGGAAACACCCCAAGGGAGTCACAGCCCCTTTCAAAACCAGATGTGGCCTCCCAGGGAGAGGAAAAGTGATCCACAGTAATCCAGCTAAAGCTCTGCTTGCCATGCAGATCCTTCTCCAAATGGTTCCCTACACCACCTGGGTTCAAAGATCTCTTTTTTAATTCATTTTTTCAGCCCCATCCTTGTGTCTTTTGCCTCCTGGAGCCTGAAACAACAGAACCTCAGCCCGGGTATCACACGTGGTGTCAGCACCTCCAGCCCAGGATATTCTTCATCCCCTACAACACCCAGAGGGGTTTCACTGCCTCCCCCCTGACACGGGGTCCTCTCTCTCAGCCTTGCCCTCACCCCACCGTTGTCTCACGCCAAGAACCGGCAGAGAAGAGCCCAAACTGGCCCTGGGGAGGAGCCCCCAGCCGCGACCGCCCTGTCCTTTCACATCTGCCCAGGCGCGGCTTTTACAACGCGGTGTAAACCCAGCGGCTCGGGACGTGTCAGCCCTGATTTACACGGGCATAAACTCCCAAAAGGTGCAGGTTCTGAGCTCTGGTACCCCGGCACAGGGCTGGAGGCACCCGCAGCAGCGCCGGGCTGAATTTGGCCCGACTTGTTTAAAATTCCTTTCTCTGCACACGAAACCATTTTCTGCGAAGTTTAGCCTTGGGGAGATTTATTTCCTTGTTAGCTCAAGATTTTCCTATTAGCCCATCTCAGAGAAACATGGCTGCATTTTCTCCGGCGCAGCAGCTGTTGTGCGAGATGCAGGTACATATTACAGCCGTCATTAAACGGCCTGTCATTCCCAGCTTCCTAATTACCGTATGAATAGAGAGCAGCACGAACAGAACGGCCGATTGTTCCACTGCGACTTGCGAGGGGAAGCGAAAATGGAAGAGGCAGCCGTGGCACTTGGAGTTTTTTTCCCTTCCAAACCCAATCGGAGAGGAAATTCAGGTCGGCTTTGGATGCGGGTGCAGCGCCGTGCCTCGTTTTTCGAGGTGGTTTTGCAAAAGGAAAAGCTCTCGTGGTGTTTTTCCAGGCTCCCCTCTCCCTCTCCCGACTTTGGTTGGCTTTAAACATGTAATTTAGCAAAGCAGCACAACCTAAAATGAGGGAGGGCAAACATATGGTAAAGTAGATGCAGGGAATATTCCAATAAGCAGTAATATACTGCGAGGATGTGTCCTGGTTGCAGTCAGCAGGTTTGTGTGGTTGGTTTTTTTTTTTTTTGATTTGCAGTAATAGCTCCCTCCTTTGTTGCAGGAAGTCATGGTTTAGTTTTGCAGAGAAATTATCCTTTCCAAGCTCTATTTTTTTTCTTTTTGTAACAAAAAGAAGCCCAGCATCGCTGTGCTGGGGTCACACAGAGCCCATCAGCGAGTGGCAGCATGTTTAGCATCCAGACACCCTTGATTTGCAGCACCTATTACAGCCCTTTTATAGACTGGGAAAGAAATAAAAATAAAAATACAACGTAAGGCGGCACAGAGGTACCAAGGGCTGGTCCTGGGAAAGGGAGAGATGAAGCCTGGCTGGAAATGTGATCCAAAAATGAGGTGAAAGCCAGCCAGCAAATGTGATGCAGGAGAGATGTGGGCAGCTATCCAAAGGCTTCGGCATCCATTTTGGGAAGGAGTTGCTTGGATGTGGTTTGGATTCCACCTTTGTTAAGCCAGTCCATGACTGGAGATGTCCCACACTGTCTGTTCTCCCCGTGGTGAGTGAATTCACTGATGTCTAAGGGAGGTTGGGCACATGGCACAGCTCTTGGATCCAAGACAGGGTCACTTTTAGGAGCCAAAGGAAGCCAAGCAAGGAGATCTCTGTGAAGACACATCTCATCTCTTCCCCTCCCACATCACAGGCTGAATTTGGACCCGATGGGGCCACACCAGGAGCCACATCTTTGCTGGGAGATGGGGCTGTGCTTGGGTGCACATCAAACCGGGAGCCCCATCTTGAGGACAAACATCTGGAGGTGCAGCAGGATGGATTCAGGAGAACCCAACCTCTGCCAAAGAGGCCCAGGAGAGGAGCAGCAACCTCCCAAACTGCCCACTCTGAGGCTGCAAAGGTTTTATAGACCGACCCCGTCCCCTTCCCATCGCGCCGAGGACCCGCCGGCATTCCTGGGATTAACGAGTTCCAGACATCCCCACCCACTGCCGAGGAGGAGAAGGCACAACACCAGGAATTGGGAAGATCTGGAGGAGAACAGGGGTGTAGGGAGTTGGGGGAATGGGCCAAGGGATGTTCATTCAAGACAGAGTCCCAGAGAATTCCAGGTTGGAAGGGACCCACAAGGATCAGCAGGTCCAACCCTGCGATCAAACCACAGCCTTGGCCTTTTAGCACCATGCTCTGACCAACTGGGCTAAGCTCAGTTTTGTTGCACCTCCCAGTGCCCTCAACTGGAGATTCCAAGGGTTTTTCTTGAAGATGCCCAAACCCATCGGGGCCTTGGGCCTCCCTGGGTGAAACGGGGAGCTCTGGGGGCAGGTACAAAACCTCCTCATACCTTTTGCCCCTGCAAAACCCCCTCCCTGCCACCCCCAGCCCTTTCTTTAAGGAGGGCTGAGCACTTTTTGGGCACCTTCAGCCCCACTGTTTATCCTCACACAGCCCAGGAATGTCCCCCAAATCCAGAACCTCCCGCTGTCACACCCCAGCTTTGCCCCACGGCTCTGACACACAAACCCGGGTGTTTTCTCCCCTCCCCTCTTTGTTTCTCACCATCTGCCTGGCTCCCCACCTGAAGGCATCGAGGTCCTCTGTGGCATCTCAACGTGTTGCCATGGAAACTGTAATGTCACAACCCGAGGATGATGGCTTGGAGTGGGAAAGGGAACAGCAGGAAACAGTTTCCATGCAAATATCGGTTGCAATAAAAGGCCATAAATAAACAAGCAAAGGAACGGGGGAGAGTCGAGGAGAAATAGGAGGGGGGAGAAATATAAAATAAAAGAATGGGATGCTGGCTGGCTCCTGAAGAGCTCGTTACCTGGAGCTCGCATGCAAATGGGCTTTGTTTTAATTGCAGCTTCCTGAGGCACCGTTGGTGGAGCCTTGACACCGGGCGGAGGTTAATGAGACCCCCCGTGCCCATATTGGCTCTGGAAGCAATTAACAGCAGGCTCTAATGAGCTCAGGTGGTGCTGGGGATGTATCGGGCAGAGAAGGGAGAGGAGGAGGATTTGTAGGGCACAGGGAGCCCCTTTTCCCCACAGAAGGGGCAGCTGTGGGTGCGCCGGGGTGGCTTCGTTAACCAAAAAAGCCCATTTTTATCCCAGACAAGAACAGAACCTTTGGGGCTGCACAGGCCGGGGGTTTATA
>WEIV01013359.1:0-21046 GCA_013390005.1 Calyptomena viridis | reverse complement strand
GGGGCTGGGGGCTGGGGCAGCCTCTGGAGGGGAGGGCCCTGGGGTGGGGGGGTCCCTGGGGGCTGCACACGCCGCGTTGGCACTCGCGGGCTCGGCGGGTGATTACAACCTCTCGTTTAATCTCCTTTTATTAGCATCAAACACCCGGAGTCTTGTAAGTACATGTGTTCTCCTATTGACGCTGGGGAGCCTTTGATGCTGATTTACGGCACCGAGGTGCAGCCAATCTATAATTGTACCCTAAAAAAAGGGATATTAAGGAATTAAAGGCATTTCTGCAGAGCCAAGCGATGTGATCCCCCCTTCCGCCACCGTCCTGGGACACTTTGCTGGGTGTCTCCCAAGGAAGGGAGGATGGAACCATCAGGGATGTGCTGTGGAGTCAAACCATCATTGGGTTATGAGCACAAGATGATGCCCCCAAAAAATTGCAAACCCGAGAAAACCTGTGGAAAATGTTGCTTGGGAAAGGGGAAAAAATCTAATTAAATCCCGTATTAAAGAAGGGAGAGAGGAGTTGGAGGGGACCCTTTATGCATCATGTTGGGGTGTAAAGGCTCCTCCAGTTCCTCGTGCCACCACGATGGCTGGAGGCCTTGGCAGCAGCAGAAACAGGTCATTGCTGTGACGTGGTTGGCACAGGCAGGTTGGAATATAGGCCACTGGAAGTGGAGCAGATTTAGGTAAAGGCACTTATTTTCTTCTTAGCTCTGGGTTAAACTGCAGCAAGTAGGTCACCCCATCCCTCTCATGACAGCTCCAGAACCTGTTGGCTCCCTCCATTCCAGGAGAGGTTTTTGGCAGGACCCATCTACATCTGCCCATACAGACACTGGATCTGGTCCCTCACCAGCTGCCAGTGATGCAGGGGGACTGTGTGTCTGTCCCCAGTGTCACCCTGCTCTGCTCCATCACCTGGCACAGCCTTTCCTGCACTCTCACTGCCACCCAGGCAGCCACATCCCACGGATCTGGGGCTGATCCAATTGTCCTCAGCACACTTTGGAGTCTCCCAGGAGACAAAGGTGCCTCCAACGGTTGGTTCATCCCATCCTGAGACATCAGCTTGGAGAAGGTGGCCCTCTGAGTGCTGCAGGCTGGGTGTTGGCTAAGCCCAGGTTTTGGGGTGCAGGGACAGGATTGTGCCACAGGTTCGAGGTAGAGCTCTCTGGGATCCCTTTGGGGTTTCACCCTTCTTGTCTACAAATAACCCACATCAAAGCCTGTTTGCCCACCAGATTTCACTTCAGGACTTCCTGAGACACAAGGAAACTGAGGCACAGCGTGGCAACAGGACAATTCACACCTCTGGGACAGCCCAGCCCCAGGCACAGACTGAGTGGAAAGACCCCCTGATGGTGCCAAATGAAACAGCCACATTCCCAGATCTTTTGCTCGTCTTTTTTCTTTTCTTTTTTTTTCTTTTTCCCCCACTTTCTACCAGTATTTTTTCCCCCTCATTTCTTCCAGCGGGTCATTTACTGAGTCAGAGATCCCCCGAGCGATGAGCTCACGGAGCGGCTGGCGCAGGGATGTGCCGCGGGGATGTGCCACAGCCGCCCGCTCCGCCGTGCCCTGCTCACACCAGGAGGTTTGCTGCGGTGTGGGGGCACCCTGAGGGCAGATCTCCAGGGGCTGAGCCTCACCTGGAGCCCCCGGGGACCCGGCTGGCGCTTCCCAGCCCCGGCTCCCTGCCGACGGCTTCAGGCGGCCGCATCCGCAGGCAGCAGATTTACAACCACCCCATCGTCATTCACTGTCAAATTAACAGCTGAGTCAAAACAGGAGAAAGAGCCAGCATGCTTCCCTAGTCGTCTTTCCCTAAATATTCCCACTTTCCCCCTTAAGAGCCTCCTGGAGCTGCTTCTTATCTCCTTGGCCTCAAACCAAAGCTCTTGGTGGCAGGAGCATCCCATCCGGGACGGCCCATCCATGCAGAAACCCCCCTGCCTGGGCACGCCAGATTTATGCTGCCTTGGAAACATAAATGTCAAGTGATGGGGCTGCGTAAATTACTTTTAATAAGAATAATGCTGCGTCTCGCTGGCACGTTCATCCATCCATTCCCCACGCGGAGCGCAGAGAGCTCAGCAGGACGCTGAGCGCTTAATACACTTGTTCAAAAGGCTCATCAGAGGGAAATCAGTGGCTCCCACCGGCAAAGCCCAATGTGTGCAGCTCGAGCAGTGAGTGGTTACAGCTCCCGAGCCCCCCCGTTGCTGGCACAAAACCTCCCCATAAAGCTGAAGATGCCGGTCCTTGGTGTGCCCTGGGATGATTCCAGACAGGGGATGGATTTGTGGCTGGTTCTTGGGGTGGACAGAGGTTGGGAGTGGAGTCCTAAAGGGACCAAAACAGGATGAAGCCACGCTCAGACCTCAAACCCCCAAACCCCAAGCGGGAACGGTGCTCCAGCACTAATCCCCTCAACATCCCTCCTTAATCCCCCCTTGTCCAAACACCTCCAGTTTCCAGGGCCCCCTTGACCTCCCTCCTGGGTCTGCCCCCTCTGAATGAAGGGCTTTTACACTCTCAAGACTTCTTTATATTTTTGGAGAGTGTTTTTCTTGCCAGTGTCTCACGCGGGCTGTGAAGCGTGAGCTCCGCCGCCGCCTCATTGCATCCGCGGGCTGGAGAGCTCGGGAAAAGATTGATTTATGATTCCCTAAAAGTGATTTATGCTCAGCAGAGCAGAGCAGCAGAGTCCCCCCCATGCACGCACACCCCTCCTCTGTTGAAAGTTTTAAGATTAATTCACAGACAGACTCTAAAAAAAAAAAAAAAAAAAAAAAAAAAAGGGGCTTCCCCCCCTCGGTTCTCCAACCGCCAGTGCTGCGACTATAATTACCCAACCCATAATCAAGGTAATTTGCATCCAGCACGACCCAGGGTTGCACATGCCCAGCAGAATTTTCCAGCCCACTGCAATCCTGCAGAGCAGGGCAGAATTTTTCACAAGGAAAATCCAGCCACGTCATTTTATTCCTCAGGGTCTTGCACAAGGACCCAGCACTGGGGACAGCAGGGCAGAGGGTGCAGTCCAGGATTAACTTAAATTTAGGTGGTGCTGAGCTGTTATTCCTAAGTGTGGGGTTCTCCTCTAACTCTGCATCCCCATTTGGCCTGGATTTGCATCCCAAAAATCCCCACTGAACCCATCGACGGGTTTCAGCTGCTTTCTTAAAGAAATTATCACTCGTGCTCTGTGTGTGTCCCTGTCAGCTGGTGGATAAATTCCCCCTTTCTGTGTCTTTTCGACCTGTTGGCCAAATTAATTCAGTTCTGAGCTAAAGGTCTCAAAGGTAATTAAATTCCTGCAGCATTGATGTAACTGGGTGAAGGCAGGGGATGGTATTTCTGTCTTGGGAAGGTCTGGGTGAGCTCCACACCAGCACAACCTTTGGAGCCTCCCTGCCAGAGAGACAGACATTAATGCTGCCCAAACCCCAGCAGAAACTTCACACAGAGCCCAGAACTGCTGGTGAATGGAAAATCCATTTTTCAGGTGGTGTTGGTAAAACTTTGCTCAGAAGGGTGAGCTACGAACCACTGGCATCGCTCCATCCCAAAATGAACAGGGTGATGGCTCAAACAGCACCCAAAAAACACGGGGGGCATGTCCTGGGGAGCTTTCACCCAACCTCAGCTGGGCATCTGTCCCCAAGGATGGTGTGGAGAACCACGGAATGCCATGACCCTGCTGGCATCCTACAGCTGGGGGGCTCCCACTCCCATCCCGCCTTCCCAGTAACCCGCTCCCAGTGGGACCAGTAGTGGGACGGTGATGCAATGCTCACACAGTGCTGGAGCCTGGGCTGTGGGGAGGGAGCTGCCAACTCCCTCCTGGCTCGTAAATCACCGTCCGTCCCGTGGCCCACTGTTATCCTTCATCTTTGAGTCCCCACAAATCAATGAGGGTGATGGCTGCTGCCTGAGAAACACAGCTTTTTGCTGGATAACGTGGCATTAGGAGCTGGAGGGAGAGGCCATTTTTAAAAGCTGCCAGTAAAGTGTTTTACAGGACGGCCGGTAATTTATTTTAAAATAAATAAGTTCAGCGGTGGAGTGACAGGAGGGAAGTGAACGCGCCAGTTCCTGGCTTTCCCCGAATTGAGTTATTTTTTGCTGAACAATAATTGTTGGTTTCTCCTTTGAACTTGCTTTTTGGGGCATTATGAGCACATTTCCTGCAGTTTTCCTGCAGCGGTGCAGGGGGTGAGCCCTGGGGATTCACATCTTGGGTGATGAATCCTCAACATGTGCAGCTTCCCCAGGTGGGAGATGAGGTTTACACAGTGATAGCCAAGGGACAGGGACTCTTGGCCAGAGCTGGATGGAGTGGAAGAGCTGAAGAATTCATCAAATTAGAAAGAAGGCACAGCCCTGCATTTGGCTCTCAGGTCCCTCATGGCAGGACCAAAAGCATCTGTAGTTTTGCAGGATGAGTTTTGGGCTTGTTGGAGTCAAAGGAAGAACTTGCAGCCTGTTCTTGGTGTGTTTTAGGTGGGATTTGGGCTTGGCCACCACCAAGGGATGGTTAAACCAGCTCCTGCACCCAGAGCTTGGCCTCTCTGGGAAGGATCAGAGCTGGTTTCTTGGCTCTGCAAAGTCACTACAGGACACATGGGATAAACCCAGGTCAGAGCCTGTCCAGTCCCATCACGTTCACTGAGGGATCTGTGGAAAGGCACATTGTACCCTCGAGGTCTTGTCCTTGCTCCAGGTGATGCCCAGGAGCCATTCTTGGAGCAGACCTTCCAAAACACAAAAACTTCAGCAGGGCCAAGGGTTTTTGGACAGAAATTTCAGGGTTTTGCCATAAAAACTTCACAACACCACTCGCTCAAGGTGGCACCACATTCTGCGTCTCCCTCATCCCTCGTGTGCCCCAGAGCTGGTGCAAACCAAGGCTCAGCTTAACTCTATGTGAAGGTGAGCCCAGTCTAACCAGCCCAACCTGGGGAAGCTGCAAAGCCACATTGATGCTGTGCATCTCCTGGCCTGGCAATCCCTCCTGGAGTCAGCAGACCTGGGTGGAGGCCAGTTGGGCACCTGTTCCTGCAATTTATTCCTTATTTAACCTGCCCACACCATTGCATTGACTCCAAAACATGAGGCTGAAGGGTTTGTGTTCTCCATCTTCTCCTCTTTCCTGATGGAAAGAGTTACAGTTGCAGAGAAAAGTTATTTCCATTTCAGATGCACATTCTGATGTGGATGATGTGGTTGTACCTGGCCAGGAGTTTGGTTTTGGGGCTCAAAGCAGCCACAGCTTCTGGAGAGCTCTGAGTTTCCAGCTCCACCTGCTCCATCCACTTTTGGGAACAGCTGGGAGCCCTCAACCCCCTTGTTGCCCCTTACCTGCTGTGTGCTCCTTCCTGGCTCCACCACCAGTTTTTGGTGACCTCAGCCACATCATTTCCCCCCTCCCAGTTTGTTATTCCATGAAATGGAGGTAATGGCTCTGGTTTCCCTGGAAAACCACGTCAAACATCAGGATTCCTGACACTTCCTCCCATGTCCACGTTGCTGTTCCTGTTCATTTGCCCAGGCACTGCCAAAGTCCATTGGGGGAGGTTGGTGTCTTTTATTTGATGAATGGATATAAGTGGAGAAAGTAAGTCTATTTTCCAGCTTTTATCAGACCACCAAAGCATTTCCCAGAAGAGACACCCCTGGCCTCCATTAGCTCATCTCTAAGTACGATCCTCCGAGCTTATAAATTCTTCTAATGCAGAATCTCTGGGGATAAGGGATGAAATACAACCCTGGCTCTTGCAAAATGGGAGGCGTTAAAATCTGCTGCTCACAGGGAACATTGAATCCCAAGTGCTGGAAGAGCAGCTCAGACAATTCTCCGTAGGGAAGTCTTTCTGCTCATGCCAAGAAAACCAAGTGGGTGACTTGGTGCCATCCCACCTCATTGACCGTAACTTTGGGATAACAACCACCTGGCTCTGGTGGAAGTGAGCCTTGAGGTGAGGAGTCCTCCCCTTGTTCACAGGTTTGATTTGCTTTTATGAGGTTAAAAACAGCACAGTAAATGCTTGAGAGCCTTGTAATTCCCAGCAACCCCAAATCTACCTGTCAAATAGGGATAAAACCATCCCCGACACACCAGTCATTAGAAAGCGTTTCGGCTGAATTGTCCAAGTGTTTTTCCAGGGAAACCAGAGCCATTACCTCCATTTCATGGGATAACAAACTGAGGGGGGGCTGAGGTCACCAAAAAGCTGGTGGTGGAGCCAGGAAGGAGCACACAGCAGGTAAGGGGCAACAAGGGGGTTGAGGGCTCCCAGCTATTCCCAAAAGTGGATGGAGCAGGTGGAGCTGGAAACTCAGAGCTCTCCAGAAGCTGTGGCTGCTTTGAGCCCCAAAACCAAACTCCTGGCCAGGTACAACCACGTCAAATCTGGTGGAGGGAGAAAAGGTGTTGTGGGGCAAAAATGTGCTCAAATATTGACGTGGTGACCATAGAATCAGAGGATGGAAAGGTCCTTCAAGATCATCTGTTTCCAACCCTGCTGCCATGGGCAGGGACACAATCAACCTGGATTTGGGTGAAAAGGTGGAGCAATGCTAGGAAACGTGCACAGATCACTAGGTATGGTCCTCTCCTGCTGACACACACCTTTGCCACTCCTTGGATTTGCAATTTGTAGGGCAAAGCAAGGAGAGCAAAAAAAAAATCCCATGGATAAACCATTTTTTTCACTTTGCCCTCTGGCAAAGGCAGCTGGGTTTGTCCCAGATGTGGGAAGAGATGGATCCAGGGGCTGAGTGAGCAGGTCTTGCAGAGGTGAACAGTTCTTGAGGGAGGTTCTTGAGGAGAAGCGACTGTTCTCGAGGAGGAACACGAGCCATGCAGGGAGGTGGATGGGTCGTTCCTGGTTTCTGGGTTTGTGGAACATGACGGATGTGGCAGTGCACTCTGGAATGATCCCCATCTCTGGTGTGTGCAGCAAGGTGCTTTAGCAGGAAGAAACAAGGTGCAAGCAGGAATGGCTCATCCCCAGAGCTTAGTCATGGAGTTAAAGGGTGGTGTCGTCTCACACAAACAGAAAACTCCCTGGTCGGAGTTTCATCCTGGCACGAGGATTGAACTGCCTTTGCCTCCCTAAAGGAGTTAAAATTCCAGAAATCCTATTTTCTGTCCTTCTCTGGGACCTGTGGAGGGAAGGAAATATTCAGTGTGTACAAAGCATTGCAGCAGCAAACCCTGTAGGAGAGAACTGAGCCCCCCAAGTCCAATTTGGGTTCATTTTGGAGGTGCTGTGCAAACATGGGACCAAAGAGGAGCTGATCGTTAAAGAGGGATCCATTCCACCCCATCTCACAGCCCCCAGCAAGTCTTCACCTTGAGCTGAACACGCAACAGCCCAAATCTCTGGTGTGTCCCCAGAAATGGTGAAGCCAAGCGTGTCCCAAATCCCAAATCCCAGACACCCTGAGCTCGGCTGGGCCGGTGCCACCAGGAGCTGCGGCCGGTTTGAAGTGCTGCAGAACTGGTTCATTGTGCTGGGCCAGGCAGCTCCTGCCTCTCCAGGCCCTTGGCTGGCTCGAGTCACCCCTAATCCATCATGATGACGCCAAGCCGTGAGCGTTTGGCTGGGAGGAAGGACACTGTGCCACACTTTGACACCCAAGCTCCAAAATCCCGGCGTGAAATCACGATTCCCTGGAGGGAACAACTTCATTGGTGAGGGTGGATTTTGCTCAGGCCCAAAGACATCAAGGTGTCCTTGGTGGTGGCACTTGGGGTACTCAGGATGCCGGGAATTTTGAAGCCAATGTTGGTGCCTGTTGTGACCATGAGGTGCTTCCTTCCCCTTAAAGGTGGTTGTCACTCCAATCCATCTGGAATCCAAAGCCACCACTGGCTTTCACCGTGTCTTTTCCTTCCCCCACCCCATCCCTGTGCCTTGGTTTTAGCTCAGCAGACGGAGACTTCAAAAGCAAATCCCGTTGCAAAGAGAAAGGCGAGTCCGGCTCATCCCAGAGAGGTTGTTTTGAGGTGGATCTGCTGAGCGTGGGTATGAGCAGCCACCAGCCCCTGTGAATCACAGGGTTGCAAATGCTGAGTAAATGTCCACTCCCCAGAGCCCAGTGCTGTGATTCAGGGAGCAGGAGTGTGCACGAGGCCGTACCTGTCCTGGACATTCAGGGCATTGTAACCTATTTCCTCCAAGCAGAGCCTTGGTTTGGGTGAGATCTTCCAACTTGGTGGGCATTAATCCCAGGGTGGGCATTAATCCCAGGGAATCCCAAACAAGCAGGGATTGAGGGTGGGCACTGACCTTGAGTAGGGTCCAGTCACTGAGATCTCCAGGGATTAGGCAGCAAATTCCCACTGAGCCTTGGAAAAGTGAGTGCTGAGATCCTGCAGGGACAAGGAAGTGGCCTGGAGGGTCAGTGAGAGTGTGGGAGGAAGAAGGAAAAGGAATAGGAAAAGGAAAAGGAGAAGGAGAAGGAGAAGGAGANAAAGGAAAGGAAAAAGGAAAGGAAAAAGGAAAAGGAATACTTCCTTTAATGCTAATAAATTAAATGCCCTGGAGGAAAAAATACCCACAAGTTCCCTCCCCAGTGTTTGTTTTTGAAAATATTGTTGCTAAACACGAACCATGGGCCAAACCCAACTGGGTGTAAGTTGGCCCTGCCCCAGACACTTCAAAGGAGCCAGGCTTGCCTTAAACCACCAACACATTTGGCCCAGGGAAGACTTTTTCTTGGCAGCCAGAGGTCTCAGCCACGCCAGGGCTCAGCTCGCCCCGGCCTGAACGAGGTGCTGTGATGAAAGTTTGGACGAGCTGGCAAACACTGCAGCAGCCAGGCTGGGCTCACCTGGCTCCTCACACACAGCAGGCTGAGCTTTTCCCTTGTGGAAATGGATACATTAATTATCCACCAGTCAGAGTCATCCCCACAGATCCCAAACGTGCCGTGGAGGGAGATCACGGCTGGGGTTGGGTGTGCAGGGGCACAAGGGTTGGCTCTGGGCTGAATAAAACCAGGGAAATCCTTCTTTTGGTTCTTGCCTTGACCTGAAGGATCCATGTGTGTGTGTTGGAGAATAAATGGCTTTAAATTGTGGGATTATGGGGGTGAATTTACCTTTTCTTTCTGGAGTCCCAGCTCATGGAAATCCAAGTCCCTGTGATGAGTTGGGACTTACCTGGGCAGGTTTTTACCTGCTGCAGGGAAAGGTGATCCAATGGGAAAGGTGATGGCATGGAATGACCCCTTTTTGCTCCCCTCTGTGGGGTTTGGAGAGGTTTTTTCCCAAATCCCATGTGGACTGAGCAGCTTTGCACCTTGGCTGTGTGATGGGAAATCAAACACGTGGAACTGGAGCAGAGGGGCCACACTCCCCAAAAATACTTAAAGAAAGGAGATAAAGCAAAAGAACAAATAGAAAAGCCTTTTTTTTCTCTTCTTTGGGCAGCTCTGGTGGCAGATGCCAGGAGAGCTTTGCCTTCAACCCCCTCCCTCCCATTTTCCACCTGCCCCCACTCTCCCCAGGGAATGATTTTCCCAGGATCCTGCCCAAAATTCATACCCTGGAATGCAGTGGGATTGGAGACAAAGGGAGATGACTGTTTTCCTCCTTATGTCTAAGGGATTTAGAGACCAAAGTGTTAATTCCTTCCTGACTGGGGCACTTTGGAAGCTCCTGAAATGAACAGGCCCTTCTGTTCCCCTGGTGATTTTCCAAACCTTTGGAAATGGCATCCCTGGGTTTGAAATCTCTGGGCCATTTGCTGCCATGTTTCTCCCTCCTGACTCGGAAAGTTTTGTTCTAGTGATGGAAATAAATAAGACTAAAATGTCCAAGAGAAGAGGAAAAAAATAAACAGATTTGGGGGAGGGGAGAAAGGCCTGGGAGAGGAATATTTCCAGAGGCAGCGAGTCATGGGAAAAATCCGTTGTTTGACTGGAAAACAGATTTTTAACCATGCGAGACACGGCAGAGTGGGAAGGTTTCTCCAGCTTGGCCAACCAAAGACATATTTAGTGGTAGAGGGGGGAGTGAATGGGATTTTTTTTTTAGCTTTTGTAAATCAGTTCACACAACGGTGCCCAATCCCACTGTGTCACATCCAGCTGAACCTCTCCAGCAGCTCCCAGGGCATTTCCATCCCTTCATCCAGCCCTTCATCCCTCTTTCCTCTCTCTGCTGCTTCCAACCCTGGCACCCTGTTTTTCCAGCTCTCCCCTCACCTTTTTTGTTGCCAGAACCACTCCTCCTGCTGCAGATTTTGTGAATAATATGGAGTCGCCTCCAGCCATCAAATTTTAATCCTAATCCCAGTCCAGGTCAAGGGAGAATTGTGTTTAAACCCAGTAAAAGCACCATTTTCCCACCAAGAGGACAATTTCATGGAAGTGTGAGTCATTTCTCTTCCTGTTGACAGGTTTTATTTTGTTGAATTTGTGCCTGACAAATTTAGGAGGCAAAGAATGAGTCTGAGCATCTCGTAAGGGTGGTGATTTTTCATAAAGGGCTGTTGTGAGTGGGAGGCATTTAAGGCAAAATAAATCTCTCCTTGCACAGGGAAACACATGGGGGGAAAAACAAACAACAGCCCTATAAGGTGGTAAATTATAAAGATGTTGTTTTTTAAAAAGTTATCAAAATCCCTGAGATTGAGACCTTTGGGGGGGAAGGAAATCAGGTTTTTTGGCTGCTGGACAAGAAATAAAAAAGGGGAAAAAGAACAACAACAAGAAGTCAAGTGAAATCTTCCCACCAAGAAATAATTTATCCAAGATTTCATCTGCAGGCACATCCAAAAACAATTACAGGAGCCTCATTACCATTATTTATTGAACCACCCCCTCTAGCTAGAGGAAAAGCAAAATACAGAACTGAAATGAGAGGAAAAGGCCTCTTGTAAAAATAGTTAAAAATCCACAAGAGCTGCTGGATGATGTGAAGGAAAACCACCAAAGGAACCTCGTTGGGAAGCAAATGAAATCCTCGTGTGGTGCCTCAGGGGCAGCAGAAACCAAGAGGGTCAAGGCCAGTTGCAAGTCCAGGAGGTCCTGGTTGGGTTCAGGGGCCTCCAGATCTTCTCCTCCTCCTCACAGGGAGCGGGAGGAAGGCTCAGCTCAGTGCCCAGGTGCTCAGAAATATCCTGGAGGGTAATAAATAACCTGGGGAAGAATTCCAGTCCCCTTTCTCTGGTGTGTGGGAGGTGGTGGAGAACATCCAGTGTCCAAAATCCACATTTGGACACGTTGTACACTGGGATGGAGGGAGGGAGGGAGAGATAGAGGGAAGGGATGGAAGGAGGGAAGGAAGGAAGGAAGGAAGGAAGGAAGGAAGGAAGGAAGGAAGGAAGGAAGGAAGGAAGGAAGGAAGGAAGGAAGGAAGGAAGGAAGGAAGGAAGGAAGGAAGGAAGGAAGGACACTCAGCCCTAAGAGGACCTTCCCTTTCTCTCCATTTCACCTGAGCTGGAAGACACGTGACCGAATTTTGATATTAAAAACCCCACCCAAAAGCCAGGACACAGACAAAAAAAAAGTGACAATGGAAACAGTGAGTTTGTGCTTTTTTCCCCATTTCTTGAAGGTAAAAACCTCACTTTTCTTCTACATTTTGCAGTGAGAGCGACCAGGAAAGAGCGGTTTTTCAGTGGTATCTCCGGTTAAATCATTTAACTGGTCTAATAATTTCTTGCCTATAAACCTGAGCTCCCTGGGGCAAAAAAAAAGCGGGAATTTGGGTCGTGAAACCCCGCGCGGGGCGGGGGGGAAGGATCCGCCCGTTCCCGCACAGCTCCGCCAGCGCGTTATTCCCGCACTCGGGGAGGCACAAGATGCGCCCGGATTTTCCCACCCGCCAAACTGCGCGGTTTTTCCTGGAAAAATAAGGAATTTCAGCGGCGGGGGGTGCTCGGCGCTGCAGGTGCCGGGGGACACAGCCCTCCCCTCCCCGCCGGCTGAGCCTGGAAGCGCTCATGGCATTAGTCACCGGGAAGGTTCCGAGTTAAGACATGCACAAATCATCATGGAAATCTCTTCCCATTCCCACGGGAGCGAGCTGGCACCGACCCACCCGCGCAGCGCTGCTTTCCTGCCTTTTTATTCTTATTATCTTTTTTTTTTCCCCTAATTATTGTTATTTTTTCCCCTCCTAGGAAAGATCCATAATCGCCCTCCTCTCCCACGAAAATCGCCCATCGATTGGTTTAAAAGCACCGTTCCGCCTGGGGAGGGGAAAGGAAAGACCTGAGCGTTTATTAAAGGGTAAAAATAAAAAAAAAATCAACCCCGAAGAAACGATTCCCTTCCTTAAATAAATTATCTCAGTTCAAAGCCCGGCGCTGCGGTTTCACGACTGATAAGGATCGAATTTTTGTTCTATCAGTGCTTTACTGTCTTAAATTAATTGGTATTTAAATTAAGGAGGGGGAATTGAGTGAGTAGGAAGGCGTGTGTTAACTCAGGAGTGGACATTTCCAAGGTTGTATCCTAAATTGAAATTCCCGAAGGAAGAACATATATAAATATGCCCTGGGAAGAAAAAAACAAACGATTTTTATATAAGAGTTGGTGCGGTTTTTTGTCCTCACGGAAATGCACAACTTTCAACCTCGAAGACNTTTCCCACCCGCCAAACTGCGCGGTTTTTCCTGGAAAAATAAGGAATTTCAGCGGCGGGGGGTGCTCGGCGCTGCAGGTGCCGGGGGACACAGCCCTCCCCTCCCCGCCGGCTGAGCCTGGAAGCGCTCATGGCATTAGTCACCGGGAAGGTTCCGAGTTAAGACATGCACAAATCATCATGGAAATCTCTTCCCATTCCCACGGGAGCGAGCTGGCACCGACCCACCCGCGCAGCGCTGCTTTCCTGCCTTTTTATTCTTATTATCTTTTTTTTTTCCCCCTGATTATTGTTATTTTTTCCCCTCTTAGGAAAGATCCACAATTGCCCCCCTCTCCCACGAAAATCGCCCATGGATTGGTTTAAAAGCACCGTTCCGCCTGGGGAGGGGAAAGGAAAGACCTGAGCGTTTATTAAAGGGTAAAAATAAAAAAAAAATCAACCCCGAAGAAACGATTCCCTTCCTTAAATAAATTATCTCAGTTCAAAGCCCGGCGCTGCGGTTTCACGACTGATAAGGATCGAATTTTTGTTCTATCAGTGCTTTACTGTCTTAAATTAATTGGTATTTAAATTAAGGAGGGGGAATTGAGTGAGTAGGAAGGCGTGTGTTAACTCAGGAGTGGACATTTCCAAGGTTGTATCCTAAATTGAAATTCCCGAAGGAAGAACATATATAAATATGCCCTGGGAAGAAAAAAACAAACGATTTTTATATAAGAGTTGGTGCGGTTTTTTGTCCTCACGGAAATGCACAACTTTCAACCTTGAAGACCTTTTCAAGAACTTATTTTTGCTCTTTTTAAAACGGAGTTTCTTATTTTCGGTGCTTTTTCCCTTCTCGCAGTATTTGCCCGTGCGGTAACTAATCTATAAGTTTAAGCAGCAGCTTTCTGTAGGCGAGAAACCCAATAGAAATCGGATATTTTAGGGCTTGTTCGCTTTTTCAGTGTTATCTCCGATCAGGTTATTTAACTGATTTATTCATTTCTTGAACTTAAACCTGCAGAAACGACCCCCGCAAAGCACCAGGTTGAGGAAAAACCACTCAGGACTCTGCGCGGTTGGACATCGAAGGTTCTTGGCTTCTCATTTTTGCTCATTTTCACCGAATTTGTGCAATTCGCGAGCCCAAAGTGACGTTGAAGGCTTGGTCCCAGGGAGGGAGGAGGGATTTTGTCCTGCGGCTCAGAAAAAAAGGGGATGAGGGTTCTTTTAAAAAGAAAAATTAATAATAAAGGAAAAAAAAAACAACAAGGGAAGGAGAAGAAGGAAATCGCTAAATTAACTGGACTTCAAAATTGTAAGGGAAGAAGTAAAAACTTGCGAGGGAATTGAGGCGGCTTTGAAGGAGCTGCGAGAGAAGATACTGAAAAAACAGGACGGTAGAGGGTGAGAGGAAGCCCAAAAATACCAGAACCACGGGGAAAATTAGGCCTTTGCTGAGGAAAATTCTCAGGGGGAAAAAACAAGAAAAAATTTAAAAAAAAAAAAAGAAAGAAAGAAAAAAGAAACAGCCGAACCAGAGAAACCCGGGAAAGAATAAAGTGGTGCCTCCCCAGAATTCATCATCCCGATCGGGGGCGGCCGATTTTGCCAAGTTTAATCCCAAACACAGAATTATTCTCCTTTTTTTTTTTTTGTATCTTTTTTCCTGGTGGGGAGAGGCGGGATGGGGGAAACGCGGGAATTGTTGCCCAAAGTCACCCGGGAGTGCCCGGCCCAGAGCAATTATTCCCCAACAGTGACTGGGTTTATTTCTTTGGCCATCCCAGCGTGTCTGGGTTTCGGTGTCACTTTAAAAGCATCGCCCAGAGCGTCTTTTCCGTGAATTAAAATGCAAAATCCATCACAGACATCCCAAAGCCCGGCTGCCCTCCTGCCCCTCCCCGGCCCCCCAGCCCATTAGCCCACCCTAATGGTCAATTAACGTGGTCATCGCACTTTAATTAGAGCCGGGAGGACCCGTTTTGCCTCCCCAGTCTCCCCCAAATCTCGGGGGTGGATGGATCAAATGGATGGATGGATGGATGGATGGATGGATGGATGGATGGATGGATGGATGGATGGATGGAAATGCAGGTGGACAGAAGGATGGACACAGAGATAAACAGTCTGCAACGACTGTTAATGAAAATTCAGATTATTTGAGCTTGGAGTGGAATCTGCCACAGAGCAGCTCCATGACACGGCCCTGCTCCAGCAGGGAGTGGCAGAGTGTCTTGGACTTTTGTCCAGCCCAGAATGTCCCCTTGGACAAATGACAAATGTCTGCTGTCCCTGGAGGTGACACCTTCCCTCTCCTGGTGCCACCTGGATTTCACCTGCACTGAAGGCAGCGAGGGAGAGGGAAAGGCCAGGCAGGTGCAGCTGGATGGGCTGGAGCAGGGGAGGAGGAGAAGAGGCCACATGTGGCCAGGGCCTGGCCTCCAGCTGTTCCTGATGTTTTGGGATGTTTTGGGATGTTTTGGGATGTTTTAGTTGGTGTCACCATTGTTCTCCTGGGGGGCACAAGGGGACCCTCGTTACTGGGACCAGTGGTGGCCACTGGTGCCTCTCCATTGTCTGGGCACCAGGAGTCCCACAGGGGATGGTGGCAACAACTTCATTGTCCTGCTGGGACGCTGAAACTTGAGGAAATTGGGGCCTGTAAGGGATAAATAGAACCATCTATCACAGATTTGGGGTTGTGGGACAGACCCACAAGGAGGGGACAGGGCAGGGCTGCAACAACAAGGGACCTCAGAGCTGCAGCTCCAGCTCATTCCCATCCAGGTGGAGAAGACCAAAAATGTGGGAGCTGGAAGAGGTTTCCAGGAGCAGGATGTGTTTTGGGGAGGCACAGGGTGGGGGCTCAGCACATGGATTCATCGATGGCACCACGGGGTGAAAACCTTCCACTTGGCTCTGTGCCCCCCCCGGCAGCCCCGGGATTTGCTGGTTCCCTCTGCAGATCCCTGGGTGAGATTTGGCTCCGTGTGAGCAAATGGTAAAACGTGTCTCAAGGAAGCAAAGAACGAGGAATGTCAGAAGCAGCAGCTGCTGATGGGAAGAGAAGAACAGTTGCAATTATGTGAAACTGGAGTTTTGCCAGTAAAATTTTTCCTTTTGTTTCTCTTGGCTTTGCTTGGTCTTCATCGGAAAAAAAAAAAATTAAAATTACAGTTTGTTTTTTCCTTCCCTGCCCTTTCCCTCCCCACACTCCCTTCCTTCTTCTCCCATTTCTCCCCTTTTCTCTCTCCTTATTCCCTTTCCCTCCCCGAAGAGGGAGGGATTGCAATGTCCCGCACAATTTACAGGGAGATAATCGTGATTTTCCCCTTCCGTGCCCTCTGCCGGCCCCAAAAGCCTCATCGGAATTCCCAAATCCACCTAAAATGCCAAGACAAGTCTCTCCCAAAGTCTCAGCGCTGCTCCAGCTCATCCAGAGCAGCCAATTAAACTCTTAATTAAATTCTCTCCACCCGTTTATCCATCTCTCCATGTAAATGGGATGTACAGACCCAGCACAGGCAGAGCCAGAAATGCAAATACAAGCAGAAATCTGTGCATCTCTGTGGGCAAAGGTTCTTTTATCTTTAAAACTCTGGTAGTTACACAGAGGAGCAGCAAAAGAGGAACAAATCGTCCTTAAATTGCTCAATTCCCATCATGGAAATTATTCCTGCCAGGGAATGAGGAGCAATCGGGTGATTTGGGCGCTCGATCCCCATTAAATGGGTGAGAGATGCCGAGTTTGGGTGTTTTTAGGGGGGATGTTCGTATCTCAGGGGGTACTTTGGGGTAAATAACCTCCCCTGAGCCACTTCCTGGGGTCTCTGTCCATGTTGGGGGTCGAAACATCCTGGCCTCGAGCCTGGAATATCCTCCGAAAATCCTGGCCTCGAGTTTGGAGCATCCTCCCAA
This sequence comes from Calyptomena viridis, assembly GCA_013390005.1. Taxonomy (NCBI): domain Eukaryota; kingdom Metazoa; phylum Chordata; class Aves; order Passeriformes; family Eurylaimidae; genus Calyptomena; species Calyptomena viridis. The sequence continues at coordinate 4,536 of WEIV01013359.1, read as the reverse complement.
AATCCTGGCCTCGAGTTTGGAGCATCCTCCGAAAATCCTGGCCTCGAGCTTGGAGCATCCTCCAAAAATCCTGGTCTCGAGTTTGGAGCATCCTCCAAAAATCCTGGCCTCGAGTTTGGAGCATCCTCCCAAAATCCTGGCCTCGAGTTTGGAGCATCCTCCCAAAATCCTGGCCTCGAGTTTGGAGCATCCTCCACCCTCCGAGGGGTAAAACCAGACTCACCAACCTCGGCCTACGTCCAAAATCTTTATTTTTAATCTATTTTACCCCCAGTGGTGGCGGATTTGCAGCTTTTAACTCCTTAGTGCCACTAATGTCCCTCCTGTCGCCCGTGGGTGGCTACAAAGCGCCAGGGCTGGTGGCCACTGTGGGGTTGCCGTGGTCCAGCAAAGGCAAGGCAGGAAAAAAGCGCCTTTTAATTTTATATTTGTGTTTAATTTGGGAGGGCAACAGCCCCTGGGAAGCTCCTGCCACTGCAAAATGCGGATTTGTGGGAATAAACTACTTTATCCCGCATTTTTCTTGCCTTCATCCAGTCCTTGGATTAAAAAAAAAAAACTGTGGAAAAAAATTGTGAGGAAAAATAAATCCGTGTATTCAGTCTCCTAAATCGTCACTCGTGGAATCAAACAGAGATTGAAATGTTATTTTAGTTTTATTAATATTAACGGCTCCATTCTCATTCAAAACGCCAAGAACTCCGAGATTTTCTTTCATTAAAAACCCCAAATCCTCCCCAAATCACGATGCTTTTCCCAGGTGTTCAACACATCCCTGGAGCCTTTGCATGAGCAAAATCTCTGCAAGAAGGAGTAAAGCCTTTGCAATAACCTCAAAAATCGCAATAACCTCAAAAATTGCAATAATCTCAAAAATTGCAATAACCTCAAAAATTGCAATAACCTCAAAGCACTGGAAAAGTAACGCGGGAATGTACGGGGAGAAAAAAGACAATTTTATTCAACGGCAAAAAGGGATTTTAACGGTAAATATTTGGAGCCGAGAAGATCGATCCAGGCCGGTAAATTGTGCTCATGGATTTATTTGGCAGCCAGAAACGCTGCTGCAAGTGCAGCGCGGTAGGGAATAAATCCTGGTGCCCACGAGCAGCTCGAAAAATGTCCCATTTGATGAAAAAAAGCTCAAATCTACGAGGAGACTCGTGTGGATCTTTGTCTTTCCCGCCCCAGCTTTGCCTAAAGTTTTGGAAAACCTTTATGAAATACCAAGGGAATGGTTCGTCGCAATTATTTAAAAATTTAAATAATGATAATGAAGGAACGTCTTTCCCTCAGTGATTTTTCGCTACGTGTTCTCAAGGAGCGAGAGGAAAGAAAGCGATATTAGGATGGAATTAATGAAAGGAAGAGTTAACTTTAGGAAGGATTAAAGTAAAGAAGATGCCAGAGCAACACCGGGGATGACACGCAAGGGAAAATCACTTTATTCCACGAAACTTATGCACGTTTTTATTTAAACACTCAGGAAAGTTTCTCTTGTTTGTTTTTTTTTTACATCGAGAATTTTATCTGCAGAGATAACAAGTCATTTATAGGCGGGATTTTTATAAAGATCCATCATTTTACCCTCAGTTCTTCAGGTGCCGGTACCCGGAGAAGAAAAAATCGGATCAAACTGGTCCCCAACTGAAATATTTCCCCCCGCAAATAACCCTGGGAGGTCTCCAGCTCCCAAATATAGGTATTTATATATAATAATATCACATTCCTGAAGGTGACAGAACATTGGGCAATCCCTGCAGAGACACCCAACCACTTTCCCGGAGATTCCCACCATTAAATCCATTAAATTGCGCGTTTCTCCCCCAAATTTCTTGGTTGGAGAAGGTTTTGGAGCAGTTTCCCTCCAGGGTTAAATCCTCGATAACGGGCTGGAAATGCTTTGGCTCTTCCTTTGCTCTGGAGGAGGAACAAGGGAAAAATGAGAAATTCCCTCTCAAAGAGCCGTGGAGTCCAAATGTTAATTAACGGATATAATTACAAATTCCTCATTGGAAAGGCACAACCTGCCATCGGGCTTCCGATGGGAAGACGGAATATTCGGGATTTCTGCAATTATTTTGCAGAAAGATTTGATAAGTGTCTCTTCAGGGGGTTTTGGTTGTTGGATTGTTTTGAGTTTTGATTTTAGAGGGAAAAAATGGAATTAATTGGTAAGTAAATAAAATCTGAAGCATCTCTGAAGGCTTCGGTTTCCTTCTCAGGTGGTGCTGGGAACCTGGAAATAAAATAAAGGCATAAAATAAAGAATAAAATAAAATATTTTCCTGTCTTAGGTTTATATCTGGTATATAATGGCATGTACATGGTATATATGGTATATAATAAGTACAGGATATACAATAATTCCCCAGATATGGATCCATGGATGGAGAGAGGGATGGGAGGAGGAATATTTGGCACAGATTCTATTTGACCTGTGCCACACTCCCCGCTCCTCCAAGCACTCTAAATAAATTAATTCTGATTTTTATACGGATTTCCAGCTAATTTGGGGAGAAACAACCCACGCGGATGGTTGGGAGCAGCTGGAAAAGCATCTCCCACGAGCAAACCTTGGAGGACAACTTGGAATTCACTTTTCTGTTGGCAAAATGGAGCAAAATCCTTTTTTTCCGCCCCATTTTAACCGAGTGCAGAATTAAAAAGTATCTCGTTGGTACCAAAGGTTTGCTGATGCTTCGGATGCGTTCGGAGAAGTTCAGTCAGGGGGTGAAAGGCTTTTTTTAGCTCATCTTTAACCCCAAAATCCATCTTCGCGGGTTAATCACGTGAAAGAAGAATTTCATCAGGTTCTTGGCGTTTCGGACAAACTCTGAGGTTTAAACTGAAATTAATTCTTAATTAACAGGGAGGTTAAAGGGCCACAGCTCAGGTGGAGGCAGAGCCCCAGTCCCGGGTGAAAATCCACGTTATTCCCACAAAACCCCTGCAAACCAGCCCATCCCATACACATTTTTTGGGAAAACACAGATTTCTCTCTGCCAAGGAGGACCCATGAGGTGCTTTATTTCCACAAGCGTTTCTTCTCCTTTAAAATCCAGCCCTGCGAATAATTTTTGTCATATTTTTCCATTTACAAAAATGATTTTTGGAGATAAACATCGGGGGTTGAGCATTTTTTTTTCTTTTTTTTTGCTTCTTTGCTTATTGAATTCATATTTTCTCTGGTTGATGCCTAATAAAACCCAGGTTTTCCATAGGGAATCACCTTTCTCCCATGATGATGTCGCTTGGAAATGGAGGTTGTGTCGCTCTTTTACCCTCGGTGTGAACGTGTGGGTGTCTGTCCTGCCTGTTCATCATTTATATTTCTCTATTTAACATTCACAAACCCCCAGTGGGGCAAACCCAGACCATTTAAGTTCAACTTCTGCCTCTGGAAATGAAACTCTTCAGTGTTTTGCTTTTGAAAATAAGAATAAACTTGGCAAAAATCTCCCGCTCTTCCCTCCCAACCCCTCCAAGGAATGAAATATTTGGACAACAAGTGGACCAAGAAATAAATAGTTTGTGAGGGGAAAAAAAAGAGGAGAAACAGCCTCGAACACACGGATCTCTCATAACTGGGGCTGGATAATATTTGGCAAAGGAAAGGTTTCTTACTCTGGCCTGGGCTCAGTCTCGGTCCTTCCAAAACTCGAGTTCAGTGGGGAGAAAAGAGCCGCGGATCCTTCAATCCCAACAATAAACGCTCTGAGTTCCAGGCACTCACAAATAAAGAAATAAAATGACGTTTAAAGGGGAAATAAAAGCTCATCCACCTGAGAGTCCCCGCTCCTCTCCCTCGTCCTCCTCCCCGAGCAAATGAAGGCAAAAAAATGATGCCAAGCGATAATTCCCCTCCCCAAACAGCACTTTGTTGACACCAGCCCGGACCAAATGGCCCCTTTTCTTTTGTGAACGCTTCAGGCGACCTCCTGTTTTAACTTGGAATTGAACTTGGACTTCCGACCAGACAGGGGCCCTAAATTGAGGCAGATATTTTATTTGTCTGTCTCCGAATCGCTGAGTCAAGAAATACCTTTTTTTGCGCCGGGCCAGCGTGGAAATAATAACAATAATTAACGGTGGGGAATTGCCAAGAGCTGGGACATTCCGCAGTGGCTGTAAAAAAACAAAAAAAAAAAGAAAGAGAGGGGGAAAAAAGCCCTTATTCGCCTCAAAAGGTGCCGTCGCTGTGAGAAGAGGGATGGGGAGGAAGAAAAGGGGCTGCGGGATCTTGGGAGTCCCTGGAGAAGCTGCCAAATCCCCGCGTTGTCACCGCTCAGATGAGTGGGACAGGAGGTATTTATCTCTTTGCTCTTCTTCCTTTAGCAGGGTTTTGATGGGGGAAAGGGTAAAATAAGGTAATAAAGCCACGAGGTTGGAGACTGAGAGGTTTGGGTTTGCAAATCCACCTCTGGCCCTGCCTCGGGGCGAGGGATCTGTGTGTTTCTATTTATATATTTTATATTTATAGGTGTATTATCTATAAATTTATTTATATACGTCTTTATATTTCTATATATGTAT
>WEIV01013357.1:93500-156116 GCA_013390005.1 Calyptomena viridis | reverse complement strand
CCCCCTCAAACGGAGACAAATCTATATGTCATATTTGTGTTTAACAGTTAAGATAAATGTTAAAAGCTTTTTTTTCAGGTTTACTAAACAAGTTGTGAACTTCCTTCTTCTAGTAAGTACTTACTGCAGAAAAGAAAACTTAGTTTCATCCCATGCTTAATTTAAAGTTTTCTTGCAATAGTGTATCAGCCTATGAATTGATTAGTCCCAATGTTTCAGATCAAATAGGGAAGATCATGAGACAAACATGGAGTAAAATCCAAGGGCAGGAAAAGAATAAGATCTTTTGTGATGTAGATCACAGTTTATTACTAATTAGCCACATGTTATTGATTCTGCAGGAGAGACTGCCAGGTCATTAAAGATTTTTTTTTAAATTTTGAAGTGCTATTAAGCAGGGAGTTAGAATCCCCAAATTGCTAAGCAAACTACTTAAAAGTTGTATCAAATCTTCCAGCTTTGGAAAATATGTTCAAACACTTATAAACAACAATTGACTTTCAGGAAGAAATATGTGCTTTAGTATATTCATATCAAATGGCATGCACCATTGGACTATGCAGGACTGAATGTGGGTGGTTTAAAAACCCTGTATAAGGGGAGTTTTAATCAGAAATAGTATATTAAATGTGTTAATGTCAGTGCAATGTCTACATTACATGACTTCTGCATCATGATAGTCATATATTCAGCAAGGTCTATTGACATGTGCAACATTATAGCAGGAATAAATTTCTCTGTTGTGTAGGCAGAATGAGAAATGCATCAAATTCTCCATCTCCTGTAGAGTTTCCTTTTCTATGGTTCATTAAACTATCAAGAGCAACATTCTCTTCCCACAGCCCAGAGCTGGGAAATAATACCTGAAACAATTTGGCTCTCATTTTTCAACAGTATTTAGCTAAGTTGAACAATGAAGATTTTTTTCCCCCTTGTCAGAGTGTTCAAACTGTGCTATTCAGTGCAAACATCTGGTTCTTAAACAAATACTTCAACTCTTGTTTTTGTATGTCTAGCTTCTGATACTCCAGTAACTTCACGTGCATCTCACAACATGCATGAGAGCTAATACTATAGTCCTCCTGTCTTGATATTTTTCTGAACTGTACGGAATTTAGGTGAGTATCCCAATTTTAATGTTTTGGCTTAAGGCTTTTTACCCAAAACCAAGTTTACTGAATTCATATTCCTAATAAAAAAGTTGGGGGGTTTTTTGTAATTCATGCTAATATTGGTGATTTTCAAACAGAGTGAAAATCTTGACTACCAAATATTTTAGATAAACTTTAAAAAAGTTTGTGTGATTATATTACAATATTCATGTCCAAAAAGAAAAGAATATCAGTAAAAAACAAAAGGCAAATTATCTTGTCAAAAAGGCCTTGCTTAAGTCATGTAATATATTTAATAACTTTTCTAATAGCATAAGTAATTTAATGTTGTGTATTTGCAATCTACAAGATTTCTCCTCGCACAGTTTGCATTTGTTATAGTTTGATTCTGACAAACAGCCAATGTTTCTGGGAGAAGGGGAAAAAAACCCTCAACTTTTGTGATGAGGATTATAAGCAACTTTTATTAACTATTTCACAAGCAAAACAGGCTCTAACTTAGAATATTAAGAATTCAGACCATAAGAGTTTAAGAGTGAGAAGTTTGATAGATGTTACAGACACCTTCTCCCCCCACTCCTCCCTCTAAGATCTTTCTCCTTCCCTCAGCGGCCCAGGAAGGCAGGAGTGGGGGGGTTATGGTCAGAGGCTGTTCCCGCCGCCAATTTCAAAGAGAAGTCCAACCCCATGCTTTTCCCGTGGGGATTTTCTTCCCAAAAACAGTCTGTTACAAAACTGCTTCACGTACTGACAACAGCTTTTCAGGTATTGTTGTCACGTAAGTCACCTTACCATAGTTGCAGTCATACAGGTGCTGCTTGGTTGCTTCAGTGTAGGTTCTTACGGGCCATCAGTCCTCCCAAGAAATGCTGCTCTGCTGCTCCAGTGTGAATCTCTTCTTCCCACAGCCTACAGGACTCCATCAGACCGCCACTCCAGACACAGACATCAAACATCTCACAGGATCACAGCCTCTCCTTTTTCCAGCACTTATCTGCTTCAGTGTGTAGTCTTCCAGTCTTCCATGGGTTTGCAGGTGAATCTTCACTCCCTATGGTCCCCCACAGGTTGCTGGGGCCCTATTTCAGTGTTTAAGGCATCTTCTCTTTCTCCTTCTCTCCAACCTTGGTGTTAATCAAACTTCTTACTCTCCTCTCTCTTAAGTGGCCATGATGTTCTGCCTAGCTTTTTTTTTCCTTCTCCCCTTAAATATGTTATCACAGAGGCGTTACCAGCTGACCTTGGCTAGCCTGGAGCTAAGAAATTTCGAGCAGCTTCTTAAAGAAGCCTCTCTCATAGCCCCCCCAGCTAATAAAAAAACTCTGGCTACTTAAAACCAAAACAGCATTGCATGGTCAATACTCGTTTTATTTGTGAAAACAAGAACATGCATTTTCTGCAGTATTCAAAGTCTAATTTTTTATGCTTTTAAAACCTATTTTAAGTATTTATATAAATTCTAATACATACTTCTGTACACAATCTTCATACATAAAGAACAAGTAATTCACAAACTAACTCTACAGTTCTGTTATTACAACTTGCATGTACTTACCAATACATTAAATAATGATCTGATTGCACGTAAAAAAATTAATAAAAATTAACTACACTGGAAAAATAGAGTCAATCTTTAGTGCTCCTAGAGTAAGCATAAACTACATCGTTGCTTAAAGATAAGGAACTGAGAGGTGCTTTACCATGTACACAGAAATACTGTGGGTATATCTTGTGGTTTCATAGGTTTAAAATGCTCTTATCCATTGCTGAAATGAAAACCAGAAATACAAGACTTCACTGTTTTTAATCCTTACTTGACTTTTCAATTACTACACCAAAGGATCAGAATTTAGTATTTCATCCTTATCTCCAGATTAAGTTTAATCAAAGTGCTTCAGGGACCTCTGTGAAAAAAATATTGTGAAAATATAATAAAAATGTAGAAATTAAAATTGTTGTCTGAAAGATTTCAAAGTAGGCATAGTGACTTAGTAGATTCTAATTAATTGAATGGAAAGTCCTTAATAACAACAGTTCAAAAGGAAATAGGCTTCAGTACACTAAATTCAATAACTGACAATTTGGCCAATGACACAATAATGTCTGACCACATAAGAAAAAAATACAGAAACTCAATTTGTGTTTGAAACTGTGCCACATGGTGAAATATTTAGGATGAAGAAAAAAAACCCCCAAAATATGATTTCCCGATTTTGAAATTGCATGAAGCCTCTGGTAACCATGCAGTAATCTAGTAGTGCTGAGAGGCTGGGAGGGAGAGAAAATGAAAAGGACAGACTGAGCTGAAAAGTCCAAGTTATTTCCCTTTCAATTTAAATAGCAGCAGAAAGGAGAATTTCTTAGACCACCCCATACTCATCCACCCAGGATTTATTATATTAAGAACTAAAAAATTACTTGCACATTTCTTTGCTTGAAAGCAGGGGAGTATCTGAAGAAGGATTCTCTTTCTGCATAAACCTCCTGAGGATGTGGGCTCAAATAATTATGTATGCAAACCAGTGTTTTGGCATAGAACTTGTAAAGAAAAGGCATATTAAAGTTTTATTCAGCAGTTTCACTGTCTAAGCAAGGAACACACACAAAAAAAATGGTTTTTTATTTATGAGAATGCCACGTCCTCAGTACCATAAGCCTTGTTTGCTACAAACTAACAAAAACACCTCCTGCCTTAGAAAAGCCAAATTAGATATGCAAAAAATTCGTAAAATATTCCCCTAAGCTTGAAACTGCTTTAATTAATTAATGTTAGATACCTAAAGGAAAAGTTCATACTTGACTACAATGTAATGTCATACTCCACATATGAAATTCTGTCATGAAATATTGCTATCTTATTAGATTCTTATGAAGTTATTAGAAAAAAGCTGAGAACATTTACAGATTGTATCAAGCTAGTATTTTATATTTAATATATTGTAATTTAATACAGAGATACTTTAAATGAAAAAAATTATAATTGTAATATTAAAACCATTGACATCTTACTGCATTTGTGCATGTGTAATATTTTTTATTAATATTGTATTACAGCTAATCATACCAACAAATAATACATCTTATGTCAAAGAGTATTCCACATTTAATTTCTCTACAGGAAAATGATATTTTTTTAATTGCATTTCCTATTGTCTCCTTTTAGAACAAGAAAGTATCTGTTTTTCGCATCCTGTTAATTTCATTTCAACTCAAGTAACAAAGGTGCTATTACCAGGGATGATGAATACCAAGTGTTTTTCCTTGTTGTCTAAAATGGATGATAATATTTGAAATTCCAGCTTAGATTCATCCAGACATGACAATGTTATACACTGTTGCAAGAAGGATAGCCTCATTTCAGTGTGTGAAAGGAGTTGGCTGCCTTTCCTGGATATTGAGATTTACATATCTGTAGAATCCCATGTTTTGTTTTTTTAGAATGCTTTGGAAATGCATTTTGTACTGTCTTTCTAGATAATGACAACAGCTTAGTGCAAATGCTACAAACTACAAACTTAACAACTGTGTTATATGAAACATCTTGGGATGAGAAGTTGATTCTTGGGGTAGGAAGTCTTTGCAATGTAAAAACAGGGATGAAGGATTGTGGATTAAATCATTCTTCCTCTTCCTAATCATTGTCCCGTCCTGAAAAATGACCATAATGTCCAGGTTATACCATTCTGCAATATATGCTACTCGAATGGCAAAACATTACATAGCTTCCAAGTAACAGTACACAGGCTAAATCTCAGTCATCATTTCAATATAAACATACTGTAATAAGAAAACAAAATGCTTCACACTTGGACATAATGCACCTTTTATCCTTTATTACACTGTTGTTCATTCACATTTGCATATATATATATGTATTACTGAAATCAATATTTAATCTGTGTGCAGAACTAGGTAACAGACTCAAAACTGCTTCAACTTATTTGCCATACTAGCCAGCACACTTTTTCAGACTTTGTCGTAATACTTTTTCAGTGTTGTTAAAGGGAATTTCAATAATCCATGACAATCATTTAGATTGCTCACCTGCAAACACTCAACCCAGAGCCAACTAAAATGCAGCATGACATGTAGTTTCTATTGTTGATAGGATTTGTTTCTTTTGAGCACTCATTAAAAATTATGTACTTCACATACTTGAATACTTTTCACCTCTTAATATCATGTTAACCAGAGCAATCTGCACAAATGTCTTGATCAAAAAAGTGAAAGCACAACGATATGTCATATTAGCATATTTACTCCTTAGAATGTAAAATTTAGTCTAGAATTTGTTAAATTGAGTATAGCAGAATTTATTCTAAAGAGTTCAGTTATGCTCCTTCTTTTTTTTTGTGATCAGTACAACGTGGTGTGTTACTTGCCATAAGCAGCTAGATATTTCTAGCTATCTCTCTTTGAACAGAAAGACAAATTACTTTTTACCATTTTCTAGTTTGGTACAGATGAATATACACATATTTTTCTGCCCTATTTCTATTTTGCTTCCATTAGATTACAAATAACAAATTCAGCATCTTTCTTCCCTACTTTTCCCACCCTAGCAAATTGATCCTTGAAAATTACTCCAATATTAGAAAAAGCTTATATATAAAAATGTATCATCTGGAAGAAAGTGGATGTAATGTCTTCCTAAATTTTGCAGTGAGGGCATTGTGCGTATGTGGTGGCAACTACACTCATGATCTAAGCATGGAAATGTGTTGAGGTGCAGGGGCCCATAGGGGAGAGGTCTTACCACCAGATGTCTATGCTTAGTTTCTATTTCTTATTTATCTGAGTCTCAGCAACTGTGGTGGCCCAGAAGGGCAAGGCAGGGCTCAGCTCTCTCTAACTGGCAAGATATGTCCAGAATAACAAGGATTTTATGTTAGTAACCAGCAGAAGTCCAGTTGGTCTCCCCAGTTCAAGAGAGTCACTGAAAACCTTGAGATGGTCTACTGAAGCCCACCAAAATGAGCACGTTCCTGGAGAACATGACAACCAGAGAAAGGTTGGAGGACCAATGTCTGTTTAGCCTAGAAAAAAAAAAAGGCAGCTTAGGGAATCCAGTCTTCCAATACCTAAAAAATGTTTATAGAGAAGGTAAATGTACTCTCTTCCCAGGGATCCACAGTGATAGCAGGCATTGGGCACATGCTCTTTCATGGGAAATTCCATCCAGACTACGATGGAGATCATTCATCATGAGAAAAATTATATCTCAGAATACAGGATTGTGCTTTTACAGGGCCCTGGATGACTTAATCTAGAGTTGGATCAGATAGTCTCCAGAGGTCCTTTACCACTCCAGACTTTTCTACTATTCTACATTTCAGTGATTCTATGGTTTTGCTTCTTGGTCTTCTACCACATGACAGCATAGTAGTGTAAGACATAAAGCATAGTGTCTTTGCCAGTGACAAGCTAAATAATGCATGGACACATTTAAAAATACTATGCAAAATTTCTATAAATTTGGGGGATTTTCAGTCATTTGTGATAATTGATTATTTGCCCTAGTTTTTATGGGGAAGATCAGGTTATTTAACTGGAAGCTAGAAAAAGCAAGTTAAATATGAGGATAAGATTTGGTTTTGACATGTAAAGGATCCCACCTGACATCTTTTCTGAATCACTAAAGAGATGAAGAACAGTTCAAGAACTGTTCCAATTACAAAACAGTGATTGTACATCAGAATTGTACATCATTTGGAGTCTCTGAAGAAGTTTATACCTGATTGTTATTCAACAGGAACTTCAATACTTTTATTTTTAGAATGATATGTTGCATAGACACAGTATTAATATAATAACATTCAGCTGAGACATAATAACCAGCTACTATATCAACACTTCCAGACATTTCTAATCTTTCTGTCAAACAGTCATCTGTGTTTTAGGAAAATGATATACTAGAAATGACAGATGCTTAAACTGGAAGTGGCCTCCCTTATATTAGATGTTTCCTTGTCTCAGACTCTGGGGTTCCTATTGCTTTTCCTTTACTATCATTTATATTAAGATTTGTGTATGTGATTGTGTTTAGTAGTGTTAGTCATGCTGTTTTTAACTAAGTTTGGATTATTAAATAAAAGGTTTGCCTGGAATCCAGTTCTGAGCCAATGTAACATTGCCCTAGGGACTCTTATAGTCATGTAAATAGATAGTTTTGCCTATATTACTTATGGTATTTCCACATTCCAAGTCCTAAATGTGATGCAAACTTTCACTTTTTTTAAAAATGGTTCCTTTTCTGATCTATCTCTAGATGTTTGACAGCTGTTTTCTCCTCATCTATCTATTGAAAAAGGAGCCAAAAAAAATTGTATCATCTTACAACACCACCTTTCCATTGGATAGGCTTGCAAGACCTTTGATTAATAACAGCAGCTTGTATTTCATCGTCATCACATTCTCATTTCAAAACACAGCAAATGGCCTGAGGAACAAGGAACTTGCTGCTTTCAGATATTCCTAGCATGTGTGCTGGAATTAATTACAGTGTTTTGGCCCATGTCTGTACAAACCATGTGGTGTCCAGTAGCACAACATAGAAAGAAAACTTATTATGCATAACAATATGAGGGTGTCTTGGAGTAACTTTATATCCCATATTTGTCTTCCCTATGCCAGAAAAAAAAAATGAATCTTGTGGTTTTAAAACTGAGCCCCAAGAGTGGAGGAAAAAAAAAAACCCTCAAAAAAAAAAACCCCAAACCCCAAAAAATCCCCAAAAACCAAACTAGCTAGAGAAATCTTTTCAAAACAATTCTACTGTTTCAAGGTCAATTTTTGCTCGGCTGCTGTGCAGTTTTTGCTTTGGTTTTTTTTGGTTTGTTTTTTTTTTTTTTTCTGGCGGCCTGGGCTGAAAGCGGGGAGGAAGACACTGGCCTTCTAGTTTTTCCAGGGAGAGTGCTGCCTGGTTTTCTTCAAAAAGAAGAGACTTGGACTTTTGCATTTTCCTGGACTTTTGAGTTCTTCTTCTTCTCTCCTGGACTTGTTGGGAAATCGGAGTGTCGAGACATCACTGGGAGGCCTTTTGCACCGGTCTAGCCTGGGGGGGGGCCCACCACGATTGGCCTGGGACTCTGGAGAGGACTCTAGATCTTCCAATCNCTTTCCCTTTCCTTCGAGGAAATATTTCTTTCCTCGAACCTGGTGGGAGAGGGTAATTGCGGCCGGTTTTTATCAGAGAATATTTATCCTTCTGAATATATTTGTTCCAAACCAGGACAGAGGGAAAGCTGCACTGTCAGTAAACTCAGACAGAAAGTCCCTGGAGTTAAGGGGAAAATTGAGGAAATACTTTGTCATAGGGGAAAAATTTCTCAGTTCACTTAATGTAAAGACAAATCAGGATAGAAGCAGGTTATGGATTTATTAATGACATCAAACAAACTGGCAATCATCTCTATTTTCAGAGTCAATATCAGTAGTACAACATATAAATAACAATACAAGACAGTTTCAAAATTCTATCAAAAACACCTACAAATTTAAAAATATTTTTTAATAGCAAGTCCCCAAAATTTCTAATCACAAACATGCAAGATATTCACAGAGCCACCAGCATACCCATCTCCTCCTCAGAGAATGTGTGGTTTACAGGCATCACTGCTCCTTCAAAAGCATGGGTTACCCTACATGTCCCATAAGGAGACATGGATGCTACAGCTCTCTACATGCTACATTGCTCTCTAGAAGGTACTAATTCACAAGCTGATGAGAAAGCAACCTGCAAGTTCATGCACACAGACAAACCCAAGGTGTGTGTCCCTGCTTTTTGCAGACAGCAGTGTCACCCCTTAAGCTGCGGAGCAGGCGGCTCATGGTGTCTGATGGGGACACTGATCTTGCTGGACAAAGCAAAGAGGTGATGCTGGTGGGGAAAATTCTGGCAGTGTCAGACCAAGTTTTAATGGCTTCTGTTTTCTCTCCAAGGTCTCCGATTTATTTTATGAATTTTCATGCTGCTTTTATATTTCTTTTAGGATCAATTTATTCTTTTTTTTTTTTTCCCCCGAAGTTCCTCCATTATTGTTTAATCCTGGTGATGGTGGTCTTTCTCTTAAACATGATCAGGTTTTGGCAAACATGCCATTTTTTGTTGTGTGTGTGTGTGTGTGTTTGATACATACAAACACAGTGTTTGACCTCACATTCTTTCTAACAAGAGGTATTGGCATTTAATGCAGATAGATTAAGTATTAAGGTTATAAATCTTTATAGAAAAGATTTGGCAAGTACAGGCAGCATGAACTCTACCACAGTGGAATAGCTGCAAAACTCTTGCTGGAAATAGGTAGAAAGACTTCTCACAAAAAGACATTCTTCTTTGTCTGGGGTTGAGAGTGTGCATAATAGTGAATAAGGATAACACTATTATTAGTACGTAAAGCCCCCTCCCTTGACTGTGGCCTGAATGTACAAGCTTCTCTATTGTGATTGCAGATAACAGATGTGATGCCTGAAACATGAAAACAAACTCAAGAGATATGGGGTGTGTTGATACATGTCCATGATCAAAATCCCCCAAATAAATGGCTCAGGTGTATTTACACTACAAATGGCATTAAAGATCCAGCCTTAATTGCTTATTTGCATTTCTTGTCTTTGTCTAGCTGCTTGGATTCTCCGTCTTTGCTTATTTCTTCATCCAAATACAGAATGTATGTAAGAAGCTATATCTTTGCTTTGTTAGTTCTTGAGAAGAAGCCCTTTCCTTGATATGACAGAAGTCATATCTGGAAAGAAGGGAATGAAAAGCACTTTGTTTTTGTTAAAAAATGTTTCTCAGTTTGATTCAGCATAATGCATAGGCTATCAGAGGCTTCTCTGATTATGTGAATCTATTGGAACAGTACATTTCTAAACATACTATGTAAGCAATCCATATCAGAAACCTGTTTTTCTATGAATTATGGGTCTTCTTGGGCATCATGTTTTCAGCACCTAATTATATAATTTGAGTTATTTATGTAGTCTGAGTTGAAATAACATACATCATGAATTATGTTAGTGAGAAGAATTTGAGTCTCCAGCTTCCTATATATCAGTTTTGGAGTAATTTCAACACTAGCAGACTTACCACTTTACCATTTTACCTACTTTCCCTAAAGTAAATTTTAAGTTACATACAGAAACTAAATATTTTCTCAGTACTGAATTTGTTTGCCTTCATCTTCCAGTGTTTGGATCTAGCCATAACCTTGGCTGTTATATTATACTCTACTATCACACTGTGATTAATTTTAAGGGTTTTATAGTCCTTGACAAAACAGCTCATTTTAACTTATCTAAATTTAATTGATTGTGTTTTTACACTTCGCTGGAAGAGCTGATTAAATGGTTAGCATTATGTCTTTGGGTTAAAGAAGGTGTGAGAGAAAGGAAGTTACCAGAAAGCACTGGTATCTGCACTGGCATTGTGCTGGTATCGCTGTGTTTCACAGGCTGATTGCCTAACCAGCTCAGCAGTGAGCTCTGTTATGTCAAGGGTATCTTTATCTTTCTTACCAGTCTTCCTTGACCTATATTTATGAAACACAAAATGCTTTTCATGAATGTTTCAAGAAAACTAGTCGCTTTTGATTTCAGGCCCATCTTCTGGTGCTTGAATTATGGATACTCTAACTGGAAATCTCTGCCAGTCACAAAAATGCCAAATGAAACACAATCATTGCTTTGAAGGATTATTCTGTATGTGGATACAAGTGTTAGTTTAGCCTTTTCTGGCCAGAGAGCTACATGGGAAACCGATGGTGTGATTAGCAACCAGAATTTGCACTTTTCAAACTCTATGAGTGCCAAGATTGGATTCTCTCCCCAGTAAGCATATAAGGTGTACACTGATCATGTAGGACTTTACATTGGATATTTTGGTATGAGTTTGACTCACACACCTAGATGTCTATTCAACACTCATGGGAAGAAAAACAAAAGGCTTAATAATGTTTAATCAAATATGAGTTATATTAGTCATGGAAAAGAATAAGATGGGAATACCTCCACGACATAATTACTTTAGGACATTCAATCCTGAAAAGGATCCTAAAACAATTTCCTCAGGCTCTTATAAGAAAGTTAAGTTAATAAGTTTTCTTAAATTAAATGCTGATAAGAGAAATCCAGACAGACTTATTAATTGTGTGCAGCTGTTGGATATCTTTTGAAAATGAGAATGGAAGGCTTTCAAAGGCCTAAATGAAACACAGGATTGCACATTAGGGAGGAGTTTGGAATGACAATACAATTTTTTTTCTTGAGAGTTGATGTTTTCACACTATTTTCTAAAGAAAATTAATCTGATTAATTAGTTTTGTTGTTCAGGTTGCATACGTATTTTCAGGGTATTTTTATTTTTTATAAAAGGAATGGCAGCTAGTTAGACAATGTTGAGATTTGGCACAACTATAGACCATAAAAACCTCAACATCTTTTAAAGAATAAAACCTTAGTCAAAAAATAATAACATGAGAAACGTGACAAACAAACTGTTAGCTAGTGCATGCATGCCAGGATATTGATGACCAAATGCTGTAGCTGTCAGCAATGCATATCATTTTAACAACCTATCCATTAGCATTTTGAACCCATGCTTTCATTTTCATTCCCCATTATTCCAAATACTCTGTCTATCAATACTCTTTCATTGACCTGTTACAGTTGTTCTGATACATATTTTCCAAGGGCTAACACATTGGCTGATCTCGACTATGATGACTGCAATAGAGATGTCAACTGTCATCAGACGAATAGTTTGATTCAGAGACTATGGTTGTTCGGTGTCGTTCGTGAGGCATAATGACGACAAGGCTAACTCCATGAAGTTTTATCAGAGGCTTTATTTATCTATGGGAGTGCTAATTTCTATGCAGAGAGAGCTTAAGCATCTAAGCATTGCAAAGCTATAATACCTACCAAGCAGACTTGCTATCTCTCTACCTGGCTAGATGTTCCACACCAGACAGAGAGTCTGCTTTCTTAGAAATCAGAAAATGTCTGCCCTTCTTCTTGCGCAGTTACAGAAATATGTATCAGACTATATTGTTTATATTAATTGTCCAATGACCTGAGGGCCAAGCTCTTCTTGTCCAACCAAGGGGAATAAGGTCATAACCAGTGAGAGTATGACTTATACTCACGCTCAGGAGAAATGTGGCTTGTAAGATATGGCTACAAGAGACCAAGAAACGCAGCACAACTTCGATGAATTTTTCTGGGCAGTCACAAATGATAACCATCCCCATTAAACTGCATCTCCTGTTTGTAGATTCATATTAATATCCAGATGATGATGAAGGCAAAGGTGTATTTTCATATATGAGCATATCGTGGACCTAAAGAACTAAGCATTCAATCAGATGACAATCTATGATCATGAGCATATGATGGAGTCAAGAAATGGCAACTAGCCAATCACAGATCAGTGTGAAAACACAAAATTGTCAGAGATGTCAGCCTCTTTGTACACAGTAGGCAGAAGATTCCTGTTGTGGAGTACTTCTGGGTGCCCTGGTCCTGCCAGCAAGTGGCAGAGATGGCTCTGATTATGCTGGGTATAATAGCTTCCGTACTGGTAATGCCCAAGTATAGAAAGGTGAAGTCATGTGAAAGCTGACAGGGGCAGAGCTTCCACTGAAATTCAGTGCTGTGATTACTGTCACTTCCTATTTGGGACAAAATTGTCCCTTGCATCACTCTCAGCAGACCTTAATCATACAACATATATGTCTTGTTTTGTTACTCTCTCTGTCAAAAAACAGATGACTGTACACCACATTGGATGCAAATATCCAAAGAATTAAAATCTACTTAAGTTACTGCTGATGCAAAACCAGACTAGAGAAGTAGATGTTCGAGCCTTTTGGTACTTGCTTTTTTTTCTCTTTTTTTTCTTTTTAAAAAAAAAAAATTGCAGAAAAAAATAAGTATGTCCCATTAAAAATCCTCCTGCTTACTCATTAACAAAAAATATGCTCTCCATGATCCAAAATCCAAACAAAACTCTAAATGTAAATAAAATTAATTTGCATTCTTTCTAGCTGAATTTCATAATAATATGGGATTGTTCACTGAATATTTTCATGCAGCTTTTTTATGCCAGCTGGAAGACTTTCAGCAGTTTTCTTATACTGCCTTATACAAAAAAATTCTTCCTTGAGAATACATGAATTCGTTTTTCACCCCCAAAAAATAATTCTAGACATCAAAAAGGAATTTGATTTGTGTATTTGAAATAAAAAGATGAAGTGAAGTCTTAGGTAACAGCAGATCACTCTATTTTGTTGTAGCAGGAGTTCGTCATACATTGCTCTATCTATCCCTACAGACAATTGAGACATCACCTTGATTTTTTTACAGCATATGTACAAAAAAGGAAAATACATGAACACCCACACTGCACATACAAACTAGGGTCTCTGAAAGTTACTACTAACTTCAGAGTGTAGAGCTTTGGAAAGGAAAGGAGTTTCTGCAAAGGAGTTTGGAAAGATACAAGCTAGATTTTGGGAAGAGCATACCTGCATTGGCATTGTTATGGAGAAGGGATATAAGAAGTAGAGCTCAGACAGCAGAAGTGTTTGAGATAAAAGTGTTTTGTGCTTTTGGATTTTATCCAAGTAAAAGAAAGTGTCATGATATTGGAGGGAATGGGATGTGAATTATAAAGGAATGTTATCTATGAGTACCAGAGTATTTAAAAAACAATCTGTAATTTTAATCGTTTGAAGAAAATTTATTTACCAGCCCAAAACATCATCATTGGTGCATACAATGTCATATTTTTCTTTCTGGTGATCATTTAACATATTTTATGATTTTTTTTTTTTTTGTAAATAAAAAATAATGCTTGATGAACCCCAGAAGAAAACATAATTACTGGGACTAGTTATCCTCTTCCTATACACTTTTTAATGAAATTCTTGCTTGTCAACAGTGCTTGCCAAGTTGAGCCCTCAGCATGCTGTCTGATCAGCTCTGACTCTTTCCCTCTATTCATAATGAGAAATTAAATGTTAAAATGTTAAATTTTAACATTAAATTTAAATTAAATGTTAAAAAATATTCTCAGAGTTCTGTGCTTCTAGTTTGCAAGCCTAAATTTTATTCCCAGTTCCGGTGATATATGTCACCATTCTGTGGCTAAATGTCTGCTTCTAGTGAAGTAGTGAGGGACCTTATGCAAGTTGAGGCTTGTTTTCTATTCAGTTAAATTCAAACAGCTTAAAAAGGCAGCCAAGTTGACATCCAATTGATGTTATATAATGAAATGAGTCGCAAGGCTTAAAAAACACATTAAGGTTAATTTTGTTAAGGTAGGTGCAAAAACAAATATAAAAAAACATAAACTGAAGTGTTTTTAGAGAAGGAATCTATATTTCGTTCACACTATGTATGAACATTTACCATTATATGCAGAAATCCTTTTTCTCTTTGCTTGTTTGACCTTCCCCATTCCTGAATGAAATGCGGACTCCAAAAAATCTCTAGCTTGCAAGCAGTTATAAAAGTTTATTGCCCCACTGGGAACGAGAAAGGATTTCCCCTTATGCCCATTCCCCCCTCCCGAATTAGCTAACCGCACTTAAATGCACCTAAGCTATACATATGTATGACTACTTTATGAATATACATCATATTTCCAGGAATAGTCACTGCGTATTAAAATTAATTCCAAGAACTTATTAGCATAGTTCCCTGCCCCGTCTCCACCCCTGTTGAAGGTTGCCAGTGGTTGTCGGGGAGGAAGGCAGTGGTCTGCCTCAGGGGCTTATCAAAACCTCTGACCAAGAGATAAGCCTGTTACAAGCTCAGCTAAACCACAATCTTGTTTGGTACTCTCAGGTCCCAGGATGTCCCACGCTATCTCTTTCTCTGTCTGGTAGCCCTCTGGATTGTGTTTTTGTTTTTTCTGTTTGAATTCCTACCTTATCTCCAAGTAGCAGGCCAAAAGGACAGAAAGAAAAAATACTGCATCCAGCTCTAACTTAGCTTTATAGATTTCTTAGAAACTTATACTAAAACTTATACTAACCCCCTCTTTCTAAATCAGAAGCACATCATATAGTTGGAGAGAGAAGACGACATCCAAGTTTATTTCACTGTTCTTTCAAATACAAAATAAAAATATAACTCAAAGAATTTTCAAGGATTCTGAAAGAGATAAAATGAAAAATGAGTGGGAAGAAAATATACCTGAGAAATTTCAGTTATGAATAACCTTGGTTTTC
Source organism: Calyptomena viridis (assembly GCA_013390005.1). Lineage (NCBI taxonomy): Eukaryota > Metazoa > Chordata > Aves > Passeriformes > Eurylaimidae > Calyptomena > Calyptomena viridis. Next base: position 140,770 of record WEIV01013357.1, on the reverse strand, counting down.
ATCTTTAAGAAATACCCCATGCACGAAAACCCTCATGGATGTCACTGACCAGCCTTTCATGTTCCACATCAGCTTGGCAGCAGTGGCCAAAGACGAAGATTTCTTTTCAGTGATTTGATCTGAAGGGTGGCTTGACTGAAAGCCAGTTTAGTAGTGTGACAGCACATCAGTGGCAGACTATTATCCTTTTGATAGTCTTTGTCTGGAAATGGTGTGTTGTAGTGTGTAATTAGTATGTATTATGTGTCTCTGTATTACATTGTTCTATTAGTTGGTATGTTCTGTTAACTCCTGCCCTTCACCCCAGACGGTTTGTCCCCTCCCTTCTCCTCCCTTCCCATTGGCTAAATCCCCCTATAAGAATCAGAGACAGGAAATAGAAAGGGCTCTTCCCTGGTTGCCTCTGATAAGCTTGGACCCTCCATGGGGCTCGCTGCCCCTGGAGTGAAATAAACTTATATTATATGCAACCATGAAGAGTCACCTGCACTTCTTCGTCCTCCATTCACTAGCCTACCCTCAAGAGCATGAAGGGCACACACACCCCTTGCAAGCTCTGAAGTACCTTCTGAGATGGACCTCCCGACTTGAAGGCCTCCTGACTGGAAGGGCCCTCTCCTATCCGGTGCCCGATGGCCGAAGCAATGCCCGGGCTGAAGAGGGAGTGGGGCAAGCCGTGGGGTTGGCTAGATGGTGGAATTCCTGGGTCATTTAAGATTGGATGGAAAGAGTATGGGTCATCTCCTGGACAGTCTGAACATGTAAAGAAGAGAGATTTAATAATCCTTAGTGCAAGAAAAGCATGAGACTCATGCTTGAGAAAGAAAACTGTGAAGTTACTTAATTTAGTTAAAAGAATGTTCAAATTCAGACAAACCATAGGGAGAAATCAGAGGGTTGTCCAAAGAAGTAATCTATTCTTTTCAAGGAAGACTGTGGTTCACTATATTGCCATAGAAGTTGTCAAAATGTTTGTATTTCCACTACTCTCCCCACAGCAAGTAAGAAAACAACATCCACGGATTGGAGAAGAGTGAATAATTTTATTTGAGCAATTGTTCATAGAAAGGGATCTAAAAGTACACATAGAAATAAACTTAATTTCCATTAGGCCAAGAGATCTGTTATTAGAGAAAGCATTTTAACTAATCTCTGAGAAATCTGAAAACTTGTGAGGTGAAAATAGAAAAAAAGAATCTAGTCAATGGGAAAAGGAAAGAATGGACAGAATAAAACCACAGTGTGCTTCAGAATGTGGGTATAATGGAGCTATAGTCCAGGCACTTTGAGTTCAAACAGATGTTTCAAAGGACTTGAAACTAACAGTTTGGAAGTGAGAAGTAAACAAAAACAGCATGTTGAAGACAGTCAGTTTACCCAAGTGAATATGCTGAGTAGACTCTGTGAGGTAGTCTTTAAATGAAAAAGAGGAAAAAATGGCGGAAAAAAATGGTCTTCTAACTTCTATGTTGGGCATTGGTGTGTTTTTGGCCTGTGGTAGACCAGATGGTCTGGCTTCTTTACCAGCTACCATAGGAGAAATGATAGAGTTGTTGGACACCTAAAGCAGAGATATAGGAGTGAGCACTGGTACTGAATTGTTTTGATATACTATAAAAGTGAAGATTACAGATTTTATACTTACCTTAGTATGTCCTTTGGTAACAAGACAATCTGAAGAAAGCATGTCTGTCAAAACAACAAAAAGTTGCACCCAGAAAAGACCTAGGTATTGACTTGCTGCAAGTTCCATTTGATATGGAAAGCAAATCTTTTATGCTTGACTTTTTCCCAAATTGAGAGATCTTAATAAGGATGCTATTTGGAAATCGACCAAACTTTATTGGAGCTGGCCTCTTTTGTGCTCTAGGAAAAAAAAATATCAGCTTGAAATTGCTTAATAATGAATGGGTAAGAGAATCATACAAATACGTGAATTTGATCTTCTGTACACCAGTGCCATCCATCAAACATAACTTGCCAGAAAATGGGAACTTTGCTCTTCTCCACTTGCTGATATAGCACATGTTGTCGACTCTGCAATATGCACACCCTGGATATAGAACTGGAATATTCTGCTCACATATCGAGAATCCCTAAGGTCTGGCACATTAAGAAGCTTTTTTACCTCCTGGGACTACCTTCCTGTGATTAACTTCCCTCTTGATTTAAGAGGACGCAGTGGTATCAGGATTTGTACATTTGCACTTTGTCCCTGACTTATGGCCGTATTTTTTAATTTTACATTTTGAGCCCTTTTTGTGTTCTGTACTTAGAAGGATGATAGATCACATGCCAGGACCTTATTCCTTTGAACCTGACAATGCCTATTGCATGTGAGTTTGATAACAGAGTTTCATCCTTACATGTTGCTCAAGAGCCAAAAATCACTGAAGTGTAATACAAACTCTTTCCCAGGGCGAAATTAACACACAAAATTTTCCACGCAGCTGAAGAAATGCATGGGAGTGGAGCACATTTTCTTGATAAGACAGACAAAAGGAACTGAAATGATGATGGCTAAATTTCAGTGTGACTTCCATTGTCACTGAAAGGAGGAAATTATGGTTTCTGTCTTCATTGACATATGCTCATAAGTGGAAAGCAAATGTGGAACAGACATCTCAAAAAGCTCCTGGTAGGAGTAACTACCCCTCCTTTTTGAAATCCTTGTAGAATCAGAATGATTCTGAAAACTCTTCTAAACCACCTCACATAATAATCTTATTCTTTATTGAAATAAAGTTTTTCGTTACATGAAAAATACCTGTAAATCATGTCTCCACCACACAACAGTCCTTCTGAAAGTGAGTGAAGAATATATGCCAGTGAAAGTGCAAGATAGGCTGTACAGGCTGGGCTGAGAGTTTGCCAGCAGAAGATGATCATTTCAGTCACTGGGAGGAGTGTTACCAGAATGTTTTCTTAATTGTAAAAATCTCCAATTAAATATTTCAGTCATGAGTGTATTTTTTCACTTAAGGGCAAATTTAAGTCCATACAGTTCAAAACCTAACTAGTGGTGTTTTATTTGGCAGGAAAAACCCTGGGCAGGACCCAAATGTGAAACCTTTAAGCATGTTAGGCTCCCTTAGGCCAAGAGAAGTTGATGTTATTTTAAAGCATACGAGTTCATGCATTTTTATTAGCATGTGCTTAGAATTCTGTTTAGCACTTAGCAGCTACCACAAACACATTAAACTTGCTTTAGAAATACGATGTCTAGTCATGATCAATGCTAAAGATGATGCCTACACTGTTTGCAGCTTGACACTTGCAAATAAGCTATTAATTCAGATGTGCTTACTAGCTTGCTGTGCAATGTCTGAATTCATCCAGGCGATACCACTGAAAGTGATTTCTCTATGGAAAAGAACAGAATTAAAGAGATTCATCACATGAATAAGTAATACACAAGATGGCCTTGACACCGTCTGGCAGTGGTGACTCTAAATTTGGCTGGGGCTTGTTTTAATTCCCCATTCACACATGCTCTGTATGGACCATTAACAGAAAAAAAAATCATCTGCTTATTGCCTATCTTCTGTACTGAATATCCTACCTTTAATAGGACACCTAAGATTAGATACCCTTCAGATATGAATCTCACTTTTTCTCATACTTCCTCCTTTATTTTCTACTAACTTTTACATACATGGGACTGTAAAAAGGATAATGCTAAAAATACATTGAAATAAATTATGCTCTTCCTTTATTCTGTAAATGATCTGAGTATGGTTCTGTTAATTTTGAATGACAGTAGGACAAAACTCAAGAAAAGTCATTATTCTTGACTTGCACTGGAATAGTTCCTTGCCAAATCAGTAGTACAGTAGTGTTTGTACCATCGTGGATGCAAATGCCTAACCTATCTGAATGTAATAAAATGAAAAGAGAATTTAATAGAGAAAAAGAAAACAAAAAGTTATTTCAAAACACTTGTTGCTTCTATATTCCTGCAGTTGCATGTCTTCTTTCCACAGAACATCACAAATCTTTTTCCTTCATTTTAGATGGCAGTGACAGCCTTAGAAAAGCACTTCATGGACAAGTTGTAACTGGCAGCAGACAAGCTGGCTGTTCTTTGAAGTCATCTGTCTGGGTCTTCTAACCTTGAAACTTCCTGCGATATGCCTAATCTTCTCCCACCATTTCACAAGGAGTGTGAGACAACTCTGGAACTGGTGATGGTTCAGAAAGGGAGCAATACCTCTGTCCTTAGAGGTTTATACGATTTATCCAGACATAGCCATGACTGACCTGATTGTGTTGGTGATTGTCTGCCTTCTAGTGGGACTTCATGACCCCAGAGGAAGAAATAAATTACCTTCTTTTTATATCTACTTTTGTATTTAAACTTAGGATTGAAATCTACTCATAAGGCATAATTAAAAATAGAATAACACATGAAGACACATTCTTAAATAAAGAGCAAAAAGGAATATGGAATGGTTTCTAAATACAAACAGTGCCTGATACTTTGTATTTTTCAATTTGTGTTCTTGAGTAGTGCCCAGGAAGGATGTTGAGCTCTGTAGTGAATGTAACCAGACAGCTGAGCAGCAAAATTATGTCAAAAAGCTTTTCTGGAGCTAGTGATTATGTATGCTTAAGAATTAAAGTGGCACAAAAAAAAAATTTGGAAACTTTTCTTCTGAAACTCTACATGTGGCAGCTACAGTTTATTCATGATTCTGCAAGACTGACAATCTGAAAATGTGAGCCATAATGTCAAAGACATTAAAATAAGTGATTCACAGGCTGATGTTCACTGTGCTGAAGATATAGCTTTGCTGGTAGAAAGAAAAGAAGAGCTGAGATTAATGGGACAACATTTGTACTGGATTTCTAGACCAACTAGAAAGTTTCAAGACTGTTTCAAGACTGTTTCTCTAGACAAGTTTTGTCCAAAATTTTTACTCTCTTATGAGGCATCTTAAGCCCTAAGAGCCTGTGGTAGTTTTTAGTGGCCAGGTTTTTTCTTGTTAGCAGGGGGGCCTATGGGGAGGCTTCTTTGAGAAACTGCTGGAAGTTTCTCCATTTCCAGCAGAGCTAATGTCAGTCAGCTCCAGGCTGGACCCGCCGCTGGCCAAAGCCAGGCCAATGAGGAGTTATGGAAACGCCTCTGTGATAACAGATTAAAGAAGGAAAAAAAAAAAGTGCGGGCAGACAAACATGAGCGCTTAGAGAAGAGCAGAGTGAGAAGTTGTGATTAACAACCAAGGTCAGCGGAAGAGGGGGAGAGGAGATGCCTTAAGCACTGGAATGGGGCCCCTGCAGTCCGTGGCGTAGATCATGGTGAAGCGGGTTGTCTCCCCTGCAACCCATGGGAGACCACAGGGAGCAGAGATTCATCTGCAGCCCATGGAGGACTGGAGGACCTCATGCTGGAGCAGATGGATGCTGGAAGGAGGCTGTGACTTCGTGGAGAACCTACGTTGGAGCAGCTATACCTGAAGGACTGCGACCTGTGGAAAGGTGACCTACGTGGCAACAGCACTGGAGGAGCTGCTGCCCGTGAGATGGAACGACAAAAGCAGTTTCGTGATAGACTGTCTTTTGTGGAGGAGACCCCACAGGAAGCAGGGGTAGGACTCTTCCTCCCTGAACAGCGGCAGAAACAACAACTGACTTTAACCCCCCCACTCCTGTTTTCCCCAGGCCGCTGGGGGAAGAAGAGAGATCCCTGAAACAGGGAGGGGTGGGGGAGAAAAGGTGGCTGTAAGATCTATCGGGCTTCTCATTCTTAAGCTCTGATTTTGAAAATAGTAATAAATCCTTAGTATTTTAAGTTGGAGCCTGTTTTGCCTGTAAAATAACTAATGAGGAGGTTTTTTTTATGGTCCTTATCACAAACTTGTGAAACCTTTTCAGTCTTTCCTCTCCTCTGTCTGTTGGTAGGGAAGGAAGTGGGAGTGTGGCTGTGTGTGTGAGTCCTTGGCATTTAGCCAGGGTCAAACCACCACAGAGCCATAAGCCACCACATGTTCAATGGTCTTTTAAATGGAGGCCTAGGTGAGATTTTTTTTTTTTTTTAAAGATAATGCATTAAAGTCACAGTCGAGGAGAGGAGAAAAAAGAAAGTTTTTCACTCTGAATTTACCTTGAAACTTTTCATACTGCACAGGATTAGAAATCTTTCCACACTAGGAAAAGGATTTTACCTCCAGCAGCAAATTGAAATGATGACTCCAGTGATGGTCATCTCGGTATCTTTATGAATCAGTGAAGAATCAAGAATCTTTCAGTTGCATTTGAAAAGGCATCTCGTTAATGGAATTCAAAACAACTATATACTAGCAGTTTAAGTTAGTGTACAAGAAAAGTATTATTACGTGAACATAATACTAGATGGGCTGAAGTTGTTACTGTGTAAATCTTCACTCCAAATGTGGCATTAATATTGATTTTCACATTTAAATAGCGAATGGAAATGGCATTTCACAAAAGCACCAGACTCAACTGTGCTGTAAAGTTTCATAACTGCTTTAGACAGCAAAAATTAAAAATAGCAGCAGGGAATGCCTATATGATTAATTTTTATTTTTTATCTTTGCTTCCACACAATTAGATATTTGTTAGCATGACAGAAGAAAAGTAGCTGAAATATTCAAAATTACTAGGGTAATCATTACCATGTTTTTTGCTGTTCTGTTAGCAGAAATACCTTTTTTTCCAGTTGTAGGCATTATCTGTAGATTATAATTTTCTTTGACATGAAGAAAACCAGTTCTAACTTAACACTTATGCCAATGGATTTTGAATAGATTTTTACATTAATTTTCATGGTAATTTACTTGTGTTTTTTCATGCTTATCTGAACAGACATTTGAGTAGTTATTGTAATTTGCTTCATGTTATTCGAACTGATATTTTTATTGTCAAGACAATTAGCAATTAATGAAGTGGGAATTGGATCCACTAAAGATCAGAACTGATTTCTTTTTAACTAATTTATGAAGCTTTAGACATTTAGCTCAATGGTCTTTTTATTGATAAAACTTCTTGCTATTTCCTAATACTGAACAAATGACAAACCACAAATTGCTCATTGCTAAATGCTTCTGAGCATTTCAATTGATAAAGTACTGAAATTGGGCCATGCTGAGATAAAGTTTCATTTCAGTTGCAAATAATATAATAATAGTAATAGTAGTAGTAATAGTGTCCCGGTTTGGAATAATAAATAAATATTATGGACTCAGACATAGTGATTATTTTCCCCCAATACAGGGAAATTAACACCAAACCAAAAATGTAATTAATACAGGTCTTTTCACTTTCCTTCGAGCCCCACTGGGAGCCAGTAATATTTGTCCCGGTTTGGAACAAATATATTCAGAAGGATAAATATTCTCTGATAAAAACCGGCCACAATTACCCTCTCCCACCAGGTTCGAGGAAAGAAATATTTCCTCGAAGGAAAGTGAAAGGGAAAAAGAAAAGAAAACTATTTATTTAACCAACACACAAGAAAAAAAAACAATAACACCAAACACCAAATAATATATACATATANAAAAAAAAAAACAAAACCAAAACTGCACAGTAACATAGCAAAACTTGACCTTGAGACAGTAGAATTGTTTTGAAAAGATTTTTCTAGCTAGTTTTTTTCTCTCGGCTCTTGGGGCTCAATTTTTAAAAGCACAAGATTCACTTTTTTTTTTCTCCTGGCATAGAGGAGATGAATATGGGATAATCATAAAGTCACCCCAAGACAAATAGTAATAATAATAACAATAATAATAATAATAATCCCCTGTTCTGATAGTTAATTTTGGACAAGAAGAAATGATAAAAGCTTAATTGTTATTTCACACAGTGGCTTGTGCTTGCATATAAATATCTCAGGTATATTGGTCTACATTATTCTAGGCTGTGTAGAAACACATCATATATGAGAAACACCTATACAAAAGTAATTCATTAAATTAAAGAGTAGCTGTAGCAGATGAATGAAAAAACAAGTCAGGATAGGTGAAAGCCAGGAGATATCACATGGAAACAAATAGGAAAGATTAGTTATTAATTTTCCCATTAGTCAAACTAGTGGTGCTGTATTCCTGCTTTTGGCTTCTAAGCAAAAAAATGCATAATAGCTCCTAAGAATGGTGTGTAGCAGAATGTTTGACATCCATTTCTGCTATGCGTGTCCTATGCAATCAATGTCTTCGCATGATGTTAATGCAATGTATCCATAGCACTTATTGCAGAGTTGGAAACTGAGTACATATCATAGGAGCAGATCTGGTGTATTCTATGCTCCTGATTTTCTATGTCAATTCCACAGTGTTTGTCTTTACATGTGCAGGAACTGTGAATTTCAGGCAAAATGAAATTTCTGTCAAATGAGTAAAATGCAAGATTCTCTTTAAAATAAAATGAGTTTGAAAAGAGTGTATACACATGAAAATTTGGGTAAACAGTTTCTCTGAAGATGAGAGACAAAACTTTTCCCGAGATTTTCACTTTGTTGTCTATTATATCACAGTGTTATGTGAGATCTTTAAACTGTTTGGGTCCTTGTTCTGCTGTATGCAAATAAAAGCAGATCACTCTTTTAAGATGAGTTACACTTTTTTCTCGTATTTTTTAGCTTCATTTTGTCTGTTTTCATGAGCTTTCATAGAAAATGTTTATAATTAAGATAAATTTCAGTGGAAGTTTCCCCCCCACAAGATGCTGCACCTGGGACAAGGCAATCCTGGTTGTGTGTATAGACTGGGGAATGAGAGGGTGGAGAGCAGTGCTGTTGCAAGGGACCTGGGAATCCTGGTTTATGTCAAGTTGAATATGAGTCAGCAGTGCCCTGGGAGCCAGGAGGGACAACTATGTCCTGGGAGGCATTGGGCAAAACATCACCAGCTGGTCGAGGGAGGGGTTTGGCCTCATCTTGACTATTGTGTGCAGTTTTCACAATATGAAAAAGACATTTTCACCCAGAGGATGGGTGAGCACTGGAACAGGCTCTCTAGGGAAGTGGTCACAGTAGCAAGCTTGTCTGAGTTCAAGAAGCATTTGGACAATGCTCTCAGGTGCTTCATGTGATTCTTGGGGGGGTCTTTCACAAGGCCAGGAGTTGGAGTCAATGATGCTGATGAGTCTTTTCCAACTCAGCATATTCTATGAAATTATGATACCATGAAGAACTATATGCAGCTTGTAGAAAATATTTTCCTATTGGATTCTTAGAATTCAAATTTGGTAGAGGGTGACATGGAAAAATAATTGTAACATAACTTGTCACACAAATTACAGAGTCAGCTAGACTATTTTTTGGTTTATCAATAGACATCTACAGTCGCTTGTAAGAGAAGCAGCATTACTGAGGCAGAAATAATCAATTACCCTCAGAAGTAGAAATTAGTGTTGCTTAGCAGCAATACTTTCTGAAAAAAAAAACCCAACATTGCTCTGTTTACTTGGGTTCTATAAGAGAGTACAAGAGAAATCCTGGAATTTAATACTTTAACTCCTATTCCAACCTTTTCTCAGTAGCCAAAGTATTGCTGTAAGGATGTGTTTGTGGGAATTCTTCTAGGAGTGGCAGTTGAAGAGATGAATGCAAGACTGTGCTTTACCAAGAAGTTGGGACAAAGCAGAGCCTCCTCATCTCAGAGATGACAGGGCAGCAAAGCAAAGATTTTGGGCAGAGGCTTGCCTAGAACATATGCCTTCTAGAACCATCTAGGATTTTTAAAATCAGAAAAGTAGCATAAAGCTGTGTACATTTTCTTACATATTGCTGTGGTTTCAGCCTGGGTGGCAGCAATCCCGACACCTTTCTTCAGGCCTGGCTAGCCTGCGCTGCCATGTCAAGGGCACCGGGCAGGTGTGGGTCACCCAATGGCACAAAGGTGCTTTTCAAGGGACACCAGCCACCAGGCGACTAAGGCCCCCAAAAGCAGGCGGTACCCACACATCCCCTGCAGGGACCGGCATGTGTGGGCTAGTTAGCACTGACTCTACCTAGGAGTCCTTGGTCCGAGATGGTATGGACGCTACAGCTGTCGGAGGGTAAAAGGGTAGAAAGCAACTCACTCCCGTTGGGGCTATGCAGGAACAGTTTATTGGGGGTCCAGACCCCAAGGCAACCAACAGGGAGTGAGCTCAGAATAGTTCAAAATGAGGGGTTTTATAGGGGGTGGAATTGAGGGGTGGAGAGAGGGTAACAACCAATGAAATTGGGTGAGAGGTGGGATTAAGGGGTGACAGACAGGGGTAGAAACCTGAGGCCTTCTACTCAAGCCTTTCAGGGATCGAGTAGGGATAATTAATAGGGAAGGTTTTGTAATAAGGGGCGGAGTCGGGGTACATATGTGGTGTAGGGATAGGAGGGGTTTAGGGAAGGGTACATAAAAGGGGAATATACATGTCACAGAGTGAACCAAACTTAGGGTAGGGGGATAACAGAAGGAACCATTATAATTAACAAGCACATAACACACACCACCATAACATATGTTGCATGGAATTTTCTTCTTCACAGCTTCTATGTAAAATGTTTTTAGTTCTAGTTTATCTTTAAATTTGTTTCCTCCCTACCTTAGAGAACTAGCCAATATGTTTTGCCTTTGTTTTATTCTAAGAGATTGTTAAGTGTCTTTATATTCTGCTTATCTGAATGTTTGCTTTGCAAATGCAGAGCATATTTACTGTGTTTTAGGGGGTTTTTTTATGAGCAACAATGAGAGTATTCTGAGGACCAGCTGAAGCATTCTTTTTCTGAAAAACCTTTTGAACAGACATGACTTCAAACACAAACAAACCACTAAGTCTCTCTCATCTTTTTGTGAGTGTGCTTTTGAATAACTTAGAACTTCCAGCCCTTCTGAAACACCTATTAGCACTGTCTTTCATAGTCTAGGTCACAAGTATCTGATCCTTAAATTGTTGCAGCACAATAAATTATTACATAAATCTTCAGAATAAAAATTGATGAGATTTAAATCACGGTCTTAGACTGAAAAGAGTAATTAATATTTCACTTAAAAGATGCTTATTTACAAGATAGACATTGCTTAAGGAATTTGTAGAGCCACAGGTTTGTTTCCAAAGGTGTTGGAAGAACTCTTGTTGTGGGTTATGAGATGAAATTGAATATGCATACCAAGATGCTACTCACACAGGGAATTGAATAGATTGAAGAACACAAAAGCATACGGAAAACAACACCATGCATTCCAAAATTTGCCAGTAAGGATAAGATATAGAAAATATAAAAAGTGTTACCAGCTCATTCAGTTTCAAAATTAACCATTTAATTCCAAATGTAATACAGATGACCATGCTAAAATTTTTATTCTGAAAATTCTCCTGCCTGTAACAAGTCTTCTAGCAAGTCACTTGTATTTAGAGGTATCAGGCCAGATTTCCATTTGGGAATACCAGAAAATGTCAATGAAAGTTTATATGAGTGTCTGCAAGGTAAGTGAAGCCCTTGAGCAGATAAAATTTAAGGTCAGGTTGAATGGGGCTTTGAAAAACCTGGTTGATTGGAAAGTGTCCCTTCCCATGGCAGAGGTTTGGAACTAGATGATCTAATTTAAGGTCTATTCCAATGCAAATCAATCTGTGATTCTATGATTAACAATCAATCAGAAGGAAGAAAACTGCCAGTTAGAACGGCATCTCCAGGGAAAGATATGAAGAGATGTGTATTGCTGATTATGTATGATGCAAAACTCAAGTATGGATTGAAGACTACAAGAGATGACTGGATATGGGCCTCTTTTTTCTAGCATGTCAAAGGATTTAGTTTGACTATAAAGATAACCACCACTTTAATTTACCAGCCAATATAGAAATGGCAATGTACCAACTTGAAAAGGCTTGCAAATGTTCCAGAAAGAAACAGGTACTGCTACTGCAGAGTGATACTAGATTTTATTCTAGAGGAAGGTGAGTAGAACTCCTGAACCACAATTCTGTCAGATGCATAGAATTTGTTTTGCCCCTAGCCCTGTGAAAAGGGGATCACACCTTTGGGTCAGAGGAGGTGCAACATTCCCTGTGTAACTGCAGGATTACAACAATAAACTTTGCTAAATCAGTGCACTGATAACAAAGCTGACTGCAGAAACAGCTTTAAGGAGTAAATGTTAAAGAGGAAAAGGCTGTTCAAGTGAAATGCGGGCCTGTGACAGGTATTTTATTTCAATCCATTACATCCACTCATGTTGGCAATATGCAAACTAGTATTTTTGCTTTGGAGAGTCTCTTCAGGTTTGACCACAAACTCCTGCAGTACTTTTGAACAGTATGATTTTATGCCAGCAGTGAAGAAGGAAAGTTATCTTAACTATTAAGTTGCCACTAATAGAAGGAATATAATCCAATATCCCCTAAAATAGTCTCTAGTAAGACACAATAGAGTTGAGATTAATACCTATTTTATACACATCTGTTTCATCCTGCTTATTCTGTTACTCAAAAACACTGTCTTACTCTTTCCTCTGTCATATTTGTTTCTGAACATCTAAATTGTTGTTCCATCCAAAATGTATATGATCTCGGGAGCACAACGAGTGCAACTCACTGTAATAGTTTCTTTCCAATCCTGTGACATTCACATGGATTAAAGTCATCGGAAGATTCATGGATTTGCCTGCTAAAGACTGTTCTCTCTTCCAGAATTTGAATTACCCTTGTTCTGTTAAAAGGCACTCTCAACTGAAAATGATTGCCATTGTCTTTTTCTTTTCCAGTGACATATAGTTTCCATTTAAAACTATATCTGTTGGTTGGTCAGCTCTCAGTCATCTTGACCAGTTTTGTTGTGGTCTTGCCAGTTGACACCAGAACTATGATGCTTGTTCAGATTAATTGTATGCCTGCAAATAGGTTTAGCTTATGTATTTTAAAGATGTGAATCCTAACAATCCTCTGCAATTGCTGTTAGAAGAATATATGAGTTGAAAATGTGCTTTTGAATAATTGAACTCCCAGCCCATCTGAAACACCCATTAGCACTGTCTTTCACAGCCTAGGACACAGGTATCTGATCACTAAGCTGTTCCAGCACCATTTGGATTACATAAATCTTCAGAACAAGAAATGGATGATATTTAAATCACAGTCTTAGACTGAAAGGAATAGCCAATATTTCTTTTAAAAGATTCATATTTCCAAGAGAAATAAACATTGCTTAAGGAATTTGTAGAGCCACAGGTTTGTTTCCAAAGGTGTTGGAAGAAACCTTGTGTGCCACAGGATGAAGTTAAATACAAATATTCAGGTGCTACTCACATGGGGAATTGAATATGTTGAAGGGCATGAAAACATATGGCAAAACCACTAATGTATTCCAAAAGTGATCAATAAGGATAAGAGAGAGAAAAAATGTCTATGCAGAGAACAAAAGCTGATTCAGTTTCCCTGCAGTAACCATTTAATTCAAAATGCGATACAGACAACCATGCTAAAATTGTACATACTGTTGATGTATTTTAAAGATATGAGTCCTAACAAAAAAGAAAAAAAAATCATACAGCATGATATCTAAAGTCTGATTATGACTTTTATATAGATTTTAGCGGAAATTTTGGGTTTTTTTCTAGTGTATACAGGGTAATTACACCCCTTTCTGTATTTCAGGTGTTCTAGGAGTGCTTTGAGGAACATGACTAGTAACTGGAATCCATTTGTTTCTTGAAATTTGTCACTGAGACTGATCAGCAAGTGAAATTATTAATCAATTCCTTATTTCTTAGCCATCACATGAAAAAAATGTTATTGCCTTGGGGCTGGAAATTTGCTGGAGTCCATGAATCTTCCTAATATAATCTGGTTTGTAATTCTTTCTGATGAGTCATTACGGCAAAAAGGACTCACCTAACATCTTACCTTTCAGCTAGCTAAACTTTGTGTTGTCTTCTGAAATGGTAATGCTATAGGAGACAGCGCTGAACAGCTCTGAGCCCAGCTCCATGGAAACATTGACTTAGTGACCAAAGGCAGAGACTTGCACTCCAGCATATGGATTATCCTGATGTTTCCAGACACTTAATGGCAGTTTTTGACATGACAGAGGCTGAGAGACAAAAACAGATCCTGTAAAATTTAAGTTCAGAATAAGCACTGAATCACAGTAATCCAAATTTATTTTCCCTGTTGTCATGATCTAGGCAGTCCTAGGCCATGACTTTTCCAGTTCTCATCATGAAATACATCAAGGTGTGTTACAGTGTTACAGAGTTGGCTATATTGACTCTTTCACTTTGGACATGTTAGATACAATTCAGTCATCATTTTAGCTTAGGAAGCATGGAGAAACAATATACAGAGTATATTGTGTAAATTACTTCTGGTACTAAAAGAAATTAGAGATTATGTATTTGTCTTTTACAGTCTAGTACTAGGTAACCGGACCTTGTGACTTCTCCAGTCTTCTGCATGATCACAGGGCTACAGGAGAGTAGAAGAAACAGTTTCTGAACCCACTTCTTCATCCAGCACATCAAAGCTGAAATGAGTGTGTCCTTCATCTATAGCCTACCTGGACAAGGACCCTACAGTTTCCATGATGGAGAAGAGAGTTGAAAAAGAAGGAAATGATGAACAGTATCACACTTTGCTTGAATTATTGGTGCTTAAGTCAAATTTAGAACTAAAGAGTTCAGTAAAGAAAATATGTGGGTAAAGAAAAACCTTGCTATAAAATTCCCAAACTAAAAAGACAGTAGAATGCACTCTCCATTGTGCCAGTAGACTTTGATTGGTCATATCATTATAATTCTGTGGCGACCTTTTTTTTCAAACCAGACAAGAAAATGAATTCATCTAAACTTCTTAGTGGGTAATGGGCTTTCATCGGGAAAAGAGCAGTCAGAGAGACAGCTCAACTGAAAGAAAGATGATGAAAACATATTTGACTATCAGAATGTCTTGATTAAACTATCCTTTAGTTTAAACTATGGAAATCGGTTTATTAAAGTAGAAATTTCAACTTGGAGCATCTCACCATGTTTTATATAATGATAAAATATGATTCCTGTTGCAGAGAATAATATTTCAAGAATTTAGACTAGTAAATGTTTGCATGCTGACAGAAGTGTGTTTCCCAGGACTTCAATAGATTTACCTGATTTAAGGATTATGTTTTGGTGATTTGGTTTGGTTTGGGTTTTTTTTTAAGAATTGGTTGCCTTCATCTAGCACTATGGCAGATTTTAATAGAAGATGTGGTAAGAATACTTATTATGTCTGATATTTCAGAAATGGCCATCTAATAAAAAAGGATATATTTGTGCTATGCAACAAAAGATAAAAATTGAATGAGCATTTAGCACATCCACATAAAACATTCTTGGTCATGGTAAGAATCTTTGTAAGTCTTGTTTATTGTATGCATGAGTTCTCTGCTATGCCAGTTCAGCTACAGCATCATCTGAGGCACACTTTTGACAATAGAAAGGGTTGTCTATATTACCATGCTCCAAGACAGCCTGCTGTGAGAGGCTATTCCTCAGCTCTTCACAGAGAATGCTTTATTCCCTTGATGAACACTGTCAGTATTAAAGTCTAAAAAGGGAATTTTGAACATCAATTCTGTCAACTGTTTGTTTCAAGTGGAGCACCAAGGGAAGGGAGTGGCTGGAGTCACTTGGTTTGTTCAGCCTGGAGAAAAGGAGACAGAGGGTCTTCAACATCCTCATGAAGGGAAGAGATGGGGCAGGTACCGATCTCTTCACTCTTGTGACCAGTGACAGGACTTGAGGAAACAGTGTGAAGAAGAGTCAGGGGAGGTTTAGGTTAGATATCAGGAAAAGATTTTTCACCCAGAGGATGATTGAGGCCTGGAATAGGCTCCCCATGGAAGTAGTCACAGCACCAAGCCCGGCTAAGTTCAAGAAGCATTTGACAACACTCTCAGGCACATGGTGTGATTCTTGGACTGTCTTGGGCAGGGCCAGGAATTGGACTCAATGGTCCTGATGGGTTCTGCCAGAATAATTCTGTATCCCAGATATTTGAAAAAGCCAGGCCTATTGGTAATTGACTGATCAAGAGACATGTCTGTGGGATTAGAAAATCCTATGGGAATGAAAAATCCTACTTTTGTATCTCCTGAGTCCAGTGCAAGCGAACTCATCGCACTGGTGGGAAAGAAACCATGGGAATGAAGCCATGGGAATGAAGAACAAAGAAAAGAAGACACAGAACTGAGAAGGCCGAAGCTTTATTGTTTAAGGTTGTAACCATGTATACCATAATACACAATGCTTCCACTGAATATTGTAGAATAAGGAATCAATTCATTGTAAAGGTATAAAAGCAACTGCTGATGCTAAATAAAGGTGTCCTTTTTTCTGCACTAAGAATGAAGTCCATGATATTGATTGCCACAAAACATGTCTGCCCCACCAACTCTGTGGATTCTATGTCTGAGAGGACATATTCTTATGACATTGGTGGATTTCAGACAAAACTATGGAAAAATCCCACAAGTCAACTGACATTTTAAGACCAGAGAAAAAGAATATCTTTCCTGATGCTTGCAGAATTCAACTAGTGCAGTTCTTGAATCAGAAATTAAGAAATTCCTGGGTGTTTACATATAAATACAAGGACTGAGTTGTGATAGCAAAGAAGGCATTTGGGTATTTTTTTGGTATGAATAAAAACAGTCCATGTGAAAAAAAAAAGGAGTGTATAAGGTATAAAACAATTCTTTTGTCTTTCCTCAGACTGAACAACCCTGTATTCTGTAAGTTGCCCTTACATTCCCATGGCATGTACTGTCTTGCAGAGAAAATAATCAACCTGTGTAGAATTTCAAAAGTTTAAAATAAGCAATGGAATCTCTGTGTTTTCATATCCCAGCTGTCTATCTCTACACTTGGCTTCAGGCTACTCCTAATCCCTTTATCAAAGCAAGAGCGATCCTCTTTTCTGCTGGGCTGTGATCTTTGACTGATATTTGTTGATACTCAACTATTCCCATCTCAGTTTGGCCATAGCTACAAGGCAACCCTGAGTCCTCCACATTATCCTTCTCTTATCATCTTAAAGATGTTCCATTTCTACAGCTATTGAAAATTACCAGTTAGAAACTGTCCTGATTCAAAATGCATTCATGTCAGAAGCCTAAATTTAAGTCAGAATCATTAACTGAATTTCAGAGCGGCTGCACCTTCCCACCAAAAGAAAAACCAAAAGAACACAATTCAGGCACATTTAAACTTCAGGGCTTTTGGAAACTATAGGAAGGTTAGCCCAGATTTTAATATTCCCCTTTCTCTTTCCTTCACACAAATGTAGGCATGTGCAGACATATAGCATAGAGAACTTTCAGATGAACAGTCACCTCTTCTTTCTAAATATATTGAAGATATTCCATTTAATTTAAATCTTGCCTTCTAAAGTGATAGCAAACTGAAAAAAACATTGTTAACTCTCCCTCTTCTATCACCATTTTGACATTAACATGTTGAAATCAGTCCTCATTAAACCATCTGGAGAGGCAAGGCCATCAGCATTAAGACATTACATTTATGACTCTACTCTTTCCAAGCAGCTACTGATCAATGAGATTGGTTTGTCTCTGGTAAACTCACAGTTAAAACTCCAGGCTGGTCTGATTTGCAGACACCTGATGCTCATGGTATCGAGACAGTTCAGTCTTTCTCATTTCTTCTCTTCTCTTGAAGTGACTTTAGTGATTGCCACGAAGTAAGGTGCTGCAGTTTTTTTGCTTTCATCCTCCCAGACCCTATGTTGGATAATAAATCAGCTTCACTGCTGATTTGCTAATCAGGAGAAAAATTTGCTAAAGGTGGAGTATGTTTATCTTTAAAGCAGTATTTCTCTCACATGCTTTGGAGAGATTCTTTTAGTTAGTGTGTGTTCCCTTCCTCCACTTTCACTGTCTACAGAACAGCCAAACAAACTAGGAATTGGTATTTTAACTCTATCATTAAGCAGTGGCATGTTAAGCAGTAGACATCTGACTTAAACTACAATTTTGCAACAGATTTCAAAGACAAAAACATTGCATCCCAGTTTGCAAACTGCATTCCTTTCGTCTTGTGAGATTGCACTATTGAAAAAAACCCAAAAAACCCAAACCAGCTGACAAGACTGAGAAAAAAAAAAAAAAAACAACTAAAACTGTGGCAAAAAACAGGCTTAAAATTTTAGCAACTCCTTGTAAATGACATAAAAATATTACTAGGTAATATTTTGAGTGCTACTGAAGTACAAAAGGAGGATCCCCTGTTTTACTGTGGCTCATTTCTTAACTGCTCAGATCTGTGAAAGCCCTTACACAGCATTTTCATGTCCTGCAAAGCAACAAATGTATAAGCCAGATTTTGAACAATGTGAAGAAATATCCTAGCTCTTACAAAAACAAAATAAAAAAATGTAATGACAGTGTATCACCTTCAACATATAAGCCAAACTACTACCTAGAAAACAGAAGTTATTGTTCTGAAGGAATGGAACCAGCATTTCTGATAACCACTCCCAAATGCTTTAACAACTAAAGAATGTGCATAGCCAAATGGAAGCTATTTCAAGTTGAAGTGTTCTACATTATGACTAACCATGGTAAATTGCAGTTGGAGTTCCTCATCTATATCACTGAATGTGTACACCAGACGATACACATAGATCAAAGCTAACACCTCATGAGAAGCATGAATGTAAGGCAAGGGAAAAAAAAAGGAAACAGACATCTACTTCATTGGAAGCAGAACAAAAATAAGTTATATTTTTGATTACGATCTTTGACAGTTGTCTTCATATATTAGGTTGAAAATAAATGTTGAACAAATAATTAATGAACACATCCCAGATGTCTTCTGCTATTTCCACTGACTCTCCTTTTAGGTAGAGTCTTAATCTCTGCAAGTTCTACATCAACTAGCTGGATTTTCCAGTCATAATGAGAAGCAAAGTAGATATTTCACAGGCAGTTTTTCTGGCACATTGCAATCTTATTTTTCTTACTGTTTCTCTCAGAACTACTATGGTTGCTTGTATGTCCCACTGGGATGGAAACCGTGAACTTTTAGAGTATGATCTTTCAATTTTTGTCAAAACTGTTTGTGTTCCATGGGTTTGTTTTTTGTTTTTGTTTTTGTTTTTGTTTTTAATTATTTTAAAAGATACTTTTTTAAACTACTTTTTAATCCAGAAGGATGGAGGCCTAGTATGTCAAATATTTGTTACTTGAGGTATTTTGTTAAATAAAAAAGAGAAACCTAAAAAAGAGAAAAAGGTCTAATTTTCTAGTCACAGCCCTAAACCATAGTTCTCTTCTTTACTGGTAGGTACCAGATCCCTGCATAATTTCTAAGCAATTGTATCCTGCTCTGAAAATACTCAGCATTTCAGTCTGAATTGTCAAATGTAAGGCTGCTTTCTGATGTACTCTTCTCAGGCACAGGCATGCAGAAGAGCATGCCTGGTCATGAGCAGGTCAACAACCCATGGAGAAAAGAAGTTCTTTACATTCAAATAGTTTATTATCTCATCTATTCATTGAGCCTAATATAACCAAATGAAAAACATTTTCATGTTATTCAATACTAGTGCCTAGTAGAGAATACTGGAATCATTTTAAGGATATTTCATTCAATATTGTTTTATGGAATATGCTTCTTTTTTGTTTCCTTAGGGGTTTTGGAAACAAAGTGTCTTTGTTTTAGATTGAATTAGCATCAGTATTTATATAAAATAATTTCTTTTTAAAAACCAGCCTTTTTACAAATATATTTTTGAGGGAGGAAACTGAATTAATAGCATTATGCATTTCCTGGAATAATGCAAAACTCATTAACAAAACATATCTGAAATTCAGTGGTAAAATGAAGCATACAACTATAACAACTATCATTACATATAATTTTATTTTTGCATTATACTTATTAGGTTCAAACTACTTGTTTGAATATATCAAACAAGCCCAAATTAAACAGTAAGGAAGGAAAAAACTTTTAACTGGAATATTTTCTAAGAAAGTAAGATGTTTTAATCTAGTGAGAGGAATGTTTCCCAGACTGAGGACTTGGTCTTTGAAGAGGTGCTCCTCTTTACATTCATTACATTAATTGCAATAATTAATTACATTCATTTTTACCCTGGGAATTCAAGTCAAACACACACACACACATGAAAATTCAAAATTTGCAACCTTTTAGAAGGCTGAGAAAATGCAGGGATTAGATGTCCATTGCTCAGTGTGACCATGTACTTCTTAGTGTTAGTTATTGGTGATTCATGAATCTCCCAGCCTTTAAGGATAAATTCACACTATTATGAAAACCAGAATTGTAGTATGTTACTGGGTGAATTAGGTGGAGATCCACTAAATTAATCTTGCATGCAAAATTGTTATCAATTTAAAAAATATCACTATTCTCTCTATCACAACAGCTGAGTGTGTGGAGGTCTCTTCCAGATTGACTAAATATTTGAAAATAGGAAAATGTCAATGGCCAAGATCTATTTCTTGCCTTCAATGGCTGCCACAGGACATTGCTAAGGAATAGGGGAACTATATATGATATATTTAGCTCTAATATCTTTTTAAGTGATTTCCAGTGCCAAGTGAAACTTCTTTCTACTTAACACCATCAAATAGATTTCTATTGTATGAACATGTCAAACCTCTCTTGGAATCTAAGGAAAACTCTGACACCTACAACTACTTCTGCAGATCTATCTCCACTTGTGGGAAGAACTTTCTCTTTTTGCTTGTTATTAAACTTCCTCATATTGGTTTTATTTTATGTTTTCTAGTGCTTCAATTAAAACCCAGCTGCCTTGTGACACTGCTGGTTTTGTTGACGCCTATCATACTTGCCTTCACTTACCTCCTTTCCAAATTGATCAGTTCTACTTACTGAGCTGTTACTCATTCTGTATCTGTGGTAATTCTTGTCCCTCTCTGAACTTTGTTAACATCCTCCTGAAGATGTGAGAATCAGAATTTCACACTTTTCCACCTGTGGGTGAACTATGTCACCCCTAAGCACCATTCAAAAATGCGTAACAGAAAAGACCATAGTGTCACTGAATATTTTTATTGCAAGATTCTTGTTGTCTGGACTATTAACAACAATTCAAAGTTTACCGTCAATTTATTTACAAGATTACACTTTTTTCTGTGTATCACTTTAAGTTAATCTACAGTGAAACTCACATGCTATTTATCATCATGTTACGTATTCTCTGAAGCTCTCTTTAAAATTCTCTTCTTTTTTGCTACTCCAAACTATCTAGTACACTAATATATTCAGCTACCTCTTATTTTGTATTATTTTTAGGTTATTTATAAATACGAGGAACAGCACAGGTCCCATATTTGCCATTCTTCCCTTCCTTACAAGAACTGGCTGGTCCTTCATTTTGCTTGTTTCCTAACTTTTATACAACCAAGGGCCTTACCTCCTGGCTTAGACAGCATTGCAGTGCTTAGTTTACATTTAAGCAACTGGCTTTTTTCTATTTGCTTTTAATGCCTTTAAAGTACCCTAATGGGTTTATGAAGGGGTACTCTCCTTTACAGACATCCAGTTGTCTCTTTCCCCTTGGGAAGAGACCATATTCATGCATGTGTTTGTTCTGTGAAATCTGCTCTTTGTTAATTTGCACTTACTCTAATTCTCACCAGAAACTTCTTTGTTTCAAAAGCCAACCAGATTTTTTTTCAAGGCTACGATCCCTCTGATTTTGATGGGGAGGTTTGGGGAGGAAAGAAGTTACTCAGAAGTAAGAGGAAAGAAAAGAATCTACTTAGTTTTAAGTACTGATGATGTAAACATATTTAGGGAAACTTATTTAACATTTGGCATTTGAATCTCAAACTAGTGATAAAGATAGCTATATAGGGTGAAAGTTCTTTTTGAGAAACACTGAATTTTTTTTTTTCCAAATACTAGTTAGTCTTATTAAAATCAGCAACAGTTCTGGCACCACCAAAAGATGAAAAATGTGATTGAAAGTGAAAAAATCCAGGAAGTTTTAATTCTTTTTACATTGAGAATGTATCAAATGCTGTCAGGGTCAGGACAGCCAGGGCGACATTAAACACGCATGGCTGCGTGTTCAGAGGTGCTGAATATGTAACAATTTATTGTTTACAGAATAGGTATTTATACGCATCAGAAGGTTTGCATATTCTAACATAATTGGTAGAAAGTTATCTAGCTGCTTTAGCATTGGCTAAAGGTACAACGCTTCCCACTCTGCTCATCCCAGCTGCGTTTTCTCTCTGCAGGCATGCAGAAATGCATGCCTACCTGCGACATCTCCCCCTCTTTTTGTATTTATGCTACAAAAACTACCAGCTTAATTCTCTGCAGGGCCCTTTTGCAGAAAACCAAGCAAACCTGGCAGCAGATGTAGGATAACTACAACTAACGATAGGGAGATAGCTTTCAAAATCTGTCAGCTTTAACCTCAGATAAAGGCAGCATCACAAGCAGGTGCAAATTGCTTGATTAATATGATTTTGTGGCTAAAACATATGCAAGTTTCTTGTGTCTATAGATTACAGCTCTAACTAGAGTACAGACAGTAAACCAGGTGATCTAAAGAAGTCATTACCAAAAATGTTTCTAAGAGATACAAACCCTTTTCCCACAGGTTTTTCCATCTATGCAGATGTCTGCCTTTGTTTGTTTGTTTGTTTGCTTGTTTTTGTTTGTTTGTCTAGTGAGGACATTTTCTCTGGATGATGATAACAAATCAAATTATGGGTTCATTCTCTTGTGAAACTTATTTTAACACTAAAACTTAAATGCAGAATTTTGAAATCTTACTTATTATAACAATAAATCTATTTGAATTAATATTAAGGCATAAATTGTAATCTAAAGTTAACACTTATCTATAATTGCACAACTTATTTAAAATTAATATAATGCATTGCATTATTTCCCTCAAATATGGAGTTCTCATTAAGATCAGTACTTAATACGCTGAATTTTAGAATACTTTGGTGATTGTATTAACAAATTCAATCATTGTTACTAAATTTGTAACAAAATTTTGACATATCTATAATATGCTTTACAAATTAAGCAATAAGCAGCAAAAATTCAGAATTCAAATGTTGTAACTCTATATTATTAGAAAATATACAACATGCTTATAACTCTAAACTTAAGAAAACTATATTAACTCATTTGACAAAACTTAGCAGTGCTTTACATATTTAAAATTCTAGCAGACCTTACAGTAGTTAGCTAAAACTAAACACTTTAATTTTCTTAATTTCTTCACAGCTATAATTCAGAACCTCATTATCAGTTAGAATTGGTTTGATAGGTGGTGAAAGTGTCTGTAAGCATTTTGCTATTAGATAGAATTCAGGTTGCTTTGACACTTAACCACAGAAACTGCTGGTTGTCAGCTGTGTTAGGTGTGTCCAATTTTTCCCTGCTTCTCGACTGGCAGCGTGTAGCCTGCACAGCAGGGAGGGCGGCGGTGCCGCCTCCGTCTGGCCCCCGGAGAGGGGGGGCAGCGGGGGACTGCCTGCCCCGCCCTGGCCCTGCGGCCTGGCAGGGAGACAGCTTTGTATAGGTAACCATGGAAACACGGGACTCGCAGGCCTAGCCCCCGGGCAGCCCCACGGCTCTTCCTGTGGCCCCGTGCAAAACATTGCACGGCCGGTGAGAGCCCCCGCCGGGAGCCGGACTCCTGCAGGGACACCATAAGTCCCGCAGGGCACCAAGACAGCGGCTGCAACCCCCACTGAGCAGCTCTTGGCGGCCTCGCCCCACCCCGGCCCGGGGCACGCAGGGTCCGCCACTCCAGTCCAAACCCCACACAGTTCCAGCAGCTGCCGTGCTGTGGGTCTCCCTCCCCCGCAGGGGGGGGGGCTGGAAGGGGGGCCACCCCCGTCCCCATTTAGTAGCTGTATTGAACGCTGTTTATGCCGACCAACAGCCGCAGCCAAGTGTGAGGAGAGGGGGCAGCTGTGTTAAATGTTGTTCACGCCGGTTCAAGGTAGCAGAGGGTGAGGAGGGGAGAGGCAGAGAGGAGAGGTAGCCGCCACTTCTCCCCCAGCTGCCATCCCCGGCGCCGCAGCCCCACCACGGCTTTTGCTCCGAGTTGTCCCCCGACAACAGATGCCGAGCATCGATGCTGAGCGTGGAAGCCTGCGGCAGGCGTTGGATCGTGCTGCTGGTTTGGTTGGTGTCCTGGAACTCGTGGTCCCGACTCTGCCACCAACTTCAGGTGGAAAAGCTCAATTTTCAGGCGGATTTTTCTTTCATGAGTCCATATGTACTTTAAATGTGTTCTGTTTCTTGTTTGAGTCCGCAAAGGGGTTTTTAAGGCTTAGAGGTCACTTTCTTAGTACATTCTCTGTTTGCCATGTGGTCGCTACTGTGCGCTGCCATCTTGACTCTGTCCCTCCAGAAAAAAAGGAAGGTATTTCCGGCCACCACCATGTTTCTGCTGCACAATTTTAATTCTTTCGGAAGTTTTTAAAGCTTATAATTCCTGCTAAATTCGATCTCTGACGCTGTTTTTCGTGGATGCCTCGCCAAATCAGGTGTCAGGCTTTGCGGTAGTGTCCTGTCTGTACTTTTAAGGCTTGGTATCGTTCTGTTTCAGTTTGCGTCCCAGAGTTGTGGGAGTTTGTCTGAGAAGTTCTTAAACTTCTTGCATGAGGATGCGGAGTATATGCAATGCCTCACTTGTCATATCTGCGCAGTTATATGGTAAACGTAGGGTGTGCACTGTTCTGTTCCTATCTGGTTACATATACGGGCTTCGGCAGTATAGAAGGCACCACCCCTGCTACTATGGGAGGGGGAGTCTTTGCAATTTCGGCTGGCGCCACTTGAAAACTCGTCCAGCAGCAGCTCCTGGAAAGCTGGGAGAAGGGGGACTACAGGTAACCCCTTCCTCCTGCTTCCTGGCTCTGGCTCTGTAGCTGAGACGACAGGTGAGCTGTCGGCTTTCTGCTGCACTCAGACTGCCTGGTCATTTTTCTTCCTATTTTATTTTTGTCCCCAGTGGCTCGCCTGTTCAGGTGTCAAAAACTTCTGGCTCAGGCCAAACGCAGCTTCACCAGGCTCCGTCCCCTCTGCTGATCTGCAGCCTTTTTTCATGGTGGTCTCTTTTCTTGTCGGGCTCACCATAATGTCACGGTTGCCCCTTATCACGTAGGGGGGGTCATCATAATGCCACGGCCACCCCCCATCACATCGGGGGTCACCATAATGTCACAGTTGGGATGGCCAGGGCGACATTAAACACGCATGGCTGCGTGTTCAGAGGTGCCGAATATGTAAAAATTTATTGTTTACAGAATAGGTATTTATACACATCAGAAGGTTTGCATATTCTAACATAATTGGTAGAAAGTTATCTAGCTGCTTTAGCATCGGCTAAAGGTACAACGCTTCCCACTCTGCTCATCCCAGCTGCGTTTTCTCTCTCCAGGCATGCAGAAATGCATGCCTACCTGCAACAGATGCTATTGTGTTTATTTATCCATCAATCTGACAATTGCAGAATGGCCTCATAGCCTGAACAAACAAATAATAAGCCAAGCCTTATGACCTAAAATTCTTTGTGAGAGCTTTCATGTTTTGATACAGATTGTTATTGGACTCCACATTTTGCTCTGACAGTTTATGTTTTATTGCTCATGGGTTCAGTCCTGTTAAAATGTAGAGGACACTAGTCATCTAGTGGAACTAAATGGAAGACAGCAAAAATGCTCCCAGAAGAATGAAGGCCAGGATTAAATGACCAGGATATTTATTACATATGCAGTTAGGTGTAGTTCAAATAAAGAAAGCCTCTGTACTGAGGGCAAGAGAAAACACCAAACAACAAACGTTTTTTCTGTTGAGACCTTTTACTTCTCTCTTCTGGGTAAGACCGTATTTTTCTCACTTTGTCACAGTGATTTATTTTGCAACTCTAAGCTAAATTTTGCACAATATTTGAATGCAGTTTTTAATTTCATTGCCCCTAGGAGTATGATGGGGAAGAGCTCTTCTTAACTTTTCAAGTATAACAAATATTAAATTTATTAACCGTATAATAACACAGGACCTGAGCTGCTTATTTTCACCAGTATAATGGTAGTGTTAGTAAATGTGCAGTGAGTGACTCATAACACTAGTCCCAAGTATGTCTTCCTTGTAAATCTATAGGACCTGTTACTGATTGTGATGCTACAATAGTTTGTGGACAGTGTCTGGAAGGACATCCATCAGTAGCATCTATTAGAAATCTAAAGCACAGTAACAGGTGGTGTAGCCTGGAAGTCCTATTATAGTGCTAAAGCAGTCTCGTAATAAGGTGCTTGGGAATCCAAGTATTATGTACCAAATCTGCAGCACCCCAACAGAGAGCGAGATCTGCAGACCTCCAACAATGTCTTAATAGTGGAATGTCCTTGAAGAAATAGTACAAACCAGGAAACATAGATGCTCAGACATGTTTTATGCTCTGGGACACAGTAGCTAGCATTCTGCTGTGCATCCAGGGATTGCCTGACAGACTTACTGAAGGTGAACAGAAGAATGTGTTTATACGTTACTGTTGGTCATACAAGAAATGTTGCACCTGTTGCATGAGAACCTGCTGATTTCAGTAGAGATATTTCTTCTGACTCAAGTAATTTCATCTCAGCCTGTATGTTTGTTTAGTGGGCATGCAGATCGGGGCTCACATAATAAATATTCGAATGTGACATAGTCTACAATTCAAAGTGAAGAAGAGGTGCATTGTGTGAGTACCTATGATCTGTTTACTCTGTAAACTCGTGTTGCTTCTTCCTTATAAATTATGCTGCAGTTCTGTAATCTTGCAAAATGGGTGTTTTAATATTACCTCTTTTCATCATCACTGCAATGATGAGCCTGATTTTTATCAGTAATAGGATGAACAGGTATTGATATGCTTTAATTACTTACAAGTTAGTTCAGTGACATTTTTCTATAACACATTAGTATATGAAGAAGAAGGGAAAAAAGCAATTAATAAAATGTCGCTTAATAGCTTAATAAACAACCTTCTGTTTAGTGGGATTTCATGTACCTAGAGAGGTGATTTTTTCCCAATAAATATTGTCTGCTTGGTTGTTTGTTTAGTCACCTTGCTGATGACTTTATATTTTCCTCTTTGGGATGCCTAAGATTGAGGAAGTCTAGCAAGGACTGAGGAAGGGTCTATCATCCCATCAATAGCTGATCTCTAATTTTAAGAGTGAATTTAGAAACTAAATAAGCAATAGTTTCCAAGAGAAACCTAAAACCAGTTTTCCTTGTTCCCT
Organism: Calyptomena viridis; assembly: GCA_013390005.1. NCBI lineage: Eukaryota > Metazoa > Chordata > Aves > Passeriformes > Eurylaimidae > Calyptomena > Calyptomena viridis. The sequence goes on along the minus strand of WEIV01013357.1, from coordinate 113,514 downwards.
CTCCTCATTCCTAAAAAACCATTAAGGTAGCACATGGCCTATGTTAGCTGTAAATTTGCATCTATGCAGCTTAATTACTCACTATGGAGATTCCAAGAATGTATAGAAATAAATCAAGCATGGCCTGTAGAAATAAATATATATTTAATATCTTTTGACAGACTGAGGGATCTGTCTGCAAAATTACATCGTCACTTAATAATCTAATGCTACCACTTGCTCACCAGGTTTCTTATTTATTTAGTGTTCAAATTTCACAGAAAATTTAGGCTATAACATTAAGTTACCAATCCTGCTTTAAGTTGCTGTGACAGGTTGGCCTTGGCTGGGTGCCAAGTACCCGGACAGTCTCTCACCCCTTCCCTTTATCAATAAGATGACAGCAACTCGTGGGTGTTAAGGCTTTTTAATACAAGCGAAAAAAGATTTGCCCACGCAGGAAGAAAAGCAAAGGAGAATCTAATCTCTACTTCCCATTCCACGAGGTCAGCTCACGTCCTGAGAAGCAGGGCCCTGCGCGTTGGTTGTCCCTTCAGCAGGCAGCCATTGCAGACACCCCCGTGCCCCCATCCCTGCTGTTCTTTTATATCTGAGCTGACGTCATATGGTCTGGAATATCCCTTTGGTCAGTCTGGGTCACCTGATCTGCTTGTGTCCCCTCTGCCTCTCCCTCACAGCAGTCAAAACAGTGGAGTGTTATTTCCTAGCACTGCTAAGGCTGCTGGGGCTCAGATAGACCCATTACGGTTGCCCAATCTTTATTATTTTTTTTTAAATAATAAAAGAACTTCTGAAATTCTACTTGATGTTCACATTCTGAGTGCTCGGGTAGGTTTTCTAACTGAAATAACAATTTAAGAAATATTTATGGACCACTACAGGAAAAATGAGACAAGTTTAAAATCCAAAATAAAAACGTCAGTCCTGGACTCTAATTTTTAGGAAATTTAGCGAAAGTTTCCGGGTTAAATTTAATAATGATGAGTTATCTATTTGTTTGGTTCCAGCATTATCATTTGATTTAAAGCTGGTTTTCTTTGTCTAGAAAATCAGTTATAGTAAGATAAGAAGGTATTAGATTATCTGGTATATTGTGGCTTTGACAGAAAGTCTACTGAATTATTTCCATTTTCACTTTACCTTCATGGCTTCATTTCTTATTCTTACTTCAAAATTTGCTTTTTAATCCTATTGAGATTATACTAATCATCCTGTAGTTGAGCTAATAATTTTTTTCTTGGCTTCTTACATATAAGTATTGTGTTTTTAAATATGCAGTGGTATGGTACCAACCCCAATTTTGTTAGAAATCTTCGTTCTAAGACCACACAACATGGTGTGCTAATTGGAGAACTCTAGAATTATTGTATTTATCTCCTCAAATAAATCACAAATATTCTTTTCTTCTATTTATATTGTGTCATACCTTCTTTACTACTTTCTATCCCAACTTTGACCCACTGACACCAGGGACAGTATCTGTTAGTGAAGCTTCCTCTTGAGCTCTGGGCTGCACTACTTTAAGGAAAATGCCTGGATGAGACAGAGGATGGTAGGGGGAGATGGTTATTTCTGAGGCATGAAAAAGCATTTTAAAGAGACAGAAGCTTACAGATGGAAATAGCGAGTAAGAAGCTGACTGTCTGCAGCTCAAGGATGTAGAGAGCTGTAAACTGACAAACAAATCTCAGAAGAACAGAAAGTAAAATTCCTAGTGGCTACCAAGGGTTGTGAATTTCAATTTCTTAGATGTTTTTAGTCTCTGAAACTTTCAGGAGTTCCCTGTGAACTCCCAGAACTGGAAGACTTGAAAGACTGGGCTGTTTATGGCAGGAAAAGATCAGCCAAACAGTACTTTCTTCTTTTATAGACAAGGACTCCAGGTCTCACCGAGATGGAACCTTTTTTGACTTGCTGTTGGAATTAGATCTCACAGAAGAACCAGCAGAAAGGCAAACTTGTCTGTGGTTATTACAACCAATCTATCTTTCAGAGCTGTGAGACTGTAAATCAGCTGACTAGCAGTATATTCCTCTTGTGACAGGCTGGGACTTCAGTTCACAGTTCCTGCATAACTGGAACCATATCTCATCATACCTTCCATGTAACCTTGTTTGCATTATTGTATTTGGAGAGTCTCTGATTGGCCTAGTGGTACTAAGATCATAGCTCCAGAGCCTAAATTGATATCCTAATAACAATTTAAATGCTCAGGGTGTAAATCTTCAGAGACTTCTGTGGCTAGACTCATTTAGCTCCTGAGGCATCTAAATTTCTTGAGCATCTCAGCTTTTGACATCAATGTCCACGTTTCTCTTCTGAGAAAATGAGCTCTGAACATTATCAGCTGTAGTCAGAGTTGCAATGATAGCAACAATATGGCCCAATGTGATCACATTTCTTGCAATAGCGGTAGGGTTCACTTTTCCTCACAAGAATATCATCAGACAAATTATGTTTTAGTTTGATTATTTTTCTGCTGACTTTCATATTGTTTTTGTCTCCTTAAATCTGTATTGATGCACCTCAACCAAAAAGAAATGCTATCCTAGCCTTTTCCTTGGGATTAGGATTTGTTCCCAGCAGAGTCTGTGATTCAGACAGGAAAAAAAAAAAGTCTTTTCCTCTTTCCTGTACCACTGGACGACTGCATTAAAGGGGACTTCCCCTGAAATGCCTTGCATTTTACAGAAAAGAAAGGGAGACTTCCTTCTAAGACTGGAAGAGACCAAAGACCCTACCACTAGCAATACCCAATGACTACTCTAGCTTTTTATCTCTGCACACTGGTTTAGTTGGTTGTTGGTGCACTCAACAGCATGTAGACACAAAAATATTAGTCCTAAATTCTACACATTTCACAATGCCCATGCTCTTCTAAACATTTATTTTTCATTGAATATTTTAAGTGTATTTACTGGGTTTATGTTCAGGCCTCTGGATTCAGACCCTTTAGAGTATGCAATGCCCTGCAGTTTTTCCAGACTGCTGTCTAACTCACACCTCACCTCCAATATTCAGAATAGTAATCATATCCTTGGGAAGGAGCCTGAGAAGAACATGTTACAGATCAAAGTCACAATGACAGTGAAGAAACTAGAGTTCTGTCAGGGAGTGGCAAGGGTGTGTTGCTTCATACAGAAAGGGCAGCTACATTGCCCACATTGACCCAGACAGTCTGACTCTAGGAGGAAGAGGATCCTGACACAGGCACAGTTAGCACTGGACAAGTTTAAAAAAATATCGGAGAAAGCAGATCTTAGAATTTCAAAATTTCTTCTCATTAAAGCAGAAGATTTTCATGTTCTCCTCCCCTTGCTGCCAACAAAATACCTGTGAATTTGTTTTCCTTTCAGGCTGATGCTACTGTTCTACATATACTGTGTGGCCTGGCTTTGAGGTAGAAAATATTTAACAATTAGAGAGTATTGAACTGAACAGATCTTATTTTTCAGAGGATGCAATCAGTTCACTATGAAATGTTTCATTTCAGCACATATTTTTATAAACCAGAATATAAAACTGAACAATTCTCAAATAAATACTTCCGTGTGCTCCAAATCTACCACTCTCTTGCCTTAATTTTAGCAGAGTTTGAAATGTCCTTTGTCTTCTTCTTTTGTTTACATGTAATAATTTGTTAATAAAATCTGCACTTTAGAAGCTGACCGCTGCTCTAAAAAGCACATCTGAGAGTTCCTCATGGTTTGCCCACTTGTTTGCCCAAGCCTAAAACACACGTACAGAATATGCTTTAAAACAAGTTGTTAGAAGAAAGCTATGTCCCTTGTCACATAGTTTTGTGGGTTTTTTCCAGAATTGTCTAGCTTATATTTCAAAATAATTCCATTGTTTTAAGTTTTTAGCAACTTCCTGTTGGCTTCCTACTGATTTGGGGTTTGGGTTCTTTGTTTGTTTTTTTGTTTTGGGAGGGTGGAGTTGTTGTCTGGGGTTTTTTTCCCTGAAAAGAAGGTGACGCATTTGCAGATTAGAAATATGGAGCAAGAATTCTCTCTACGCATAAATTTTAATTCTAACACAAATCCTTCCATTCATAGGAGCTACACACAGAAAATTGGACCAGGTACATGGCATCATGATGATACTTGCACAAAATCACCATTAAATCTGTTTATTATCTTTGTCACTCTTAAATAGAGCACAATTTAAAGTATTGTAAGGGGACTTTTAAAATCACAGTAACCAAGGACAGAGAGTTAAATATTGATTAAGTTCAGTTGATTTATTTTATGGAAACCTTGTTAGTGAATGCTTTGCTTTTCTTGAGATTCTGGTTTTCCCTTAGACACTTGTATTAGGCTATTGTGGGATTCTAAAACAGCAAAGTTGAGTTGTAATGTCTGTAACACATACCTATAATACAGTGGATTTGTTACTACAGTAATACACTATTACAAATAATTGTAGCTTCTATCTGCCCTAAAGTTAGTCCAACCTATATTTACTTCTCTTGGGCACCAGTTTAGGAGTCCAAGAGGCTTTCTCAACAACATTTACGCAAACCCTGAATCCCAAATATCAAAATTGTCCTCTGGGCATGCTATGCTTTATTTTGGCCCTCTCAAGACAGTACCATTGAAGCTCCTTCTAGCTTGACAGAAGTTAATGATCTATTGTATGCTTTCAAACCAGTGTTCAGACTTCCTTTTCATTCCATTATCTGTATTTTGATTGTTTTAATAGGAAACAAAGAACTTTGTGGGAAGGAAGGCTAAGTGATCATTACAGAGACTTTGAATATGCTAAGAATGAATGGAACAATATGCTTTCTCTCAAGATTTGTTTCATATTTTAGTTTCTTCAGTTCATCATGTGGATTTGAAATGACTCTTTTTTGTAGCAGTGTGTCTTCTAGCTTATAAGGATTTTTAAGAATATTTTAAGCATAAATTATGGTTTCTGCACATTAATACTTCTGTCAAACATATTCTGTTCCATAAGTTTTTATGTCATATTCATCTCATTAGAACACTTCCTAAATAAAATCTTAAGAAATGTAATTAACGTGTGCCATATGTTGGTCTTTTCAATCTCTCCCCCCTAGGGAAGAATGAGTGCAGTGGAATATTTTTCCTCTCATGTTACTCATTCAGACACGCACAAACTATTCTGAATTTCTATAGGAGAAAAAAGCAATCTAAAAAAAATATTTTTTCCTGAGATGATGTTTGTAAAATCTGTAGAAGTCTGTTTCACATTATGCAATCGCCCTTCTGTCCCTGTCTGAAGTCTGTCTCCTACACAGATAAGTTGTGTTGCTCTTGTCTATTTTAAAGGTGGTGACCGCAGCTTACCTCAAAATTATAGGTATACTTTTTTCTTGTTTACATCACTTTGATATATAGATAGATAACTATTTGTATTTCTTTATAATAGATGGAGCCATCTGCCAAGTTCCAAATGTTGTACATTTCAGAAAATAGCTTCCATGAACTGCAAGCCTATGAACAGTCTGTTTTTGTGGTGTTTGGTCTACACTTAAATATTAAAAAAAGGTACAGCTTAATCCTTGCTTCTTTTAAGTGCCGAGTATTATACTAATCAAAAAAATATTCCCAAATTTAATAAGAAAATTTAAAAAAGCTGGCATATGGTGCTTTGATTACCTATTTCTATTATGAAGGCAAATATTGTACTTTTTGTAATAGAAGGAGCTTAAGACTTTTTGCAGCTTTTAATTGAACCAGTTGGACAAACCCACATGTATATTTATACAGCATTAAAGTGAATAGGAGAGCTGAAACTTATTATGTCTTAGCTCTAAATGCAACAGTATTGGGAGAAATTCAACCAAGATCTTCTTTAGAGACTATTACAGCGGGTTAGCTAAAGTCCTTAACTTCTTCCCCTAAGTAATCGAACATCAGATACCTAAACTTAATTTCTTTAGGTGGCGAATATCACTCAGTCCTAGTAATATTTTCTCAGTGTTTTTATATTGCCATTCTGTTTCTTTTTTGTCAGTTTCAGGGACTGAAGCTAAATATTGAAAACTGAAAGTATTCTATGAAAGGTTGTGACATAAAAAGTTTAAAGAAGGAAATGCATCAACTCAAAGTAAGAGCTTGCAAATCCACCATCTAAAACCACTATATTTCTTTGAGCAGCTTTTTCTTTATCGCTATGTTTAGACTCAGCCCACAGTGGAGATCATGAAAACCTCAGAGCTGAGAGGTTTGCTTCCACTGTTGCCTGAAGGTAAAAAATTGGTTGGAATTAAACACATCATTGAAAAAGGCTAACATCCTTTCATGCCTCATGTCCAAATAGATTATTTGAACAAAGACAGAGAATTGTAAAAACTGTTTCTGTGAGAATTTGCTTTATGAGAATAAGCTTAGTTGGACCTCCATATTCCTTTGCATTTTTGTCTCATCTTGCTTTAATTCATTGAACATTTATTTCTTCAATACCAGAAACTGCTTTTTCTTTCTTTATGTCAACACTGTTGTCTTTGCAATGGTTGTTCTTAAGCAATGCACATATTTTTATTTACAACTAAGACTGAGGGGTTTAGGACTGCAATTTCTGTTTTCCAGTCCTTCTTCAGAGAAGTAATTTTTAATCTAATCTGATACCTATAACAAATCAATATTAAATATGTACAGACGTAAATTATTTGTAGATCAACGCCTTCAGTAGAAGAACTCTGGACAGTGCAGGAAAAATGTTTTTTAAAACCACAGCTTTGATGACTTTTCCATGCACATATATTCAGATAACTACCTTACTCATCCTGTTTATTCAACTTGCATAGTCATCTCTCTCCCTGCTATGTCACTATACTTGATCAAGTTCAGTACAACCAGGATTTACCAGTTTACCATTATTATTCTCATTTTCCATCTGATTTTCTTTGCCATCAAAGATCATCTCTTTGTATCATTGCAATTAAGCAATTGCTATTTAATTTCAACTGCTTGTCTTTTTTTTAAAGCAAGTGACATTAGATATCAGCAACTTTGTTTTCAACAATTATGCTCTGTTCCTGCCTTTTTCTGATTGTCATCTGACTGCTGCTAATTATTTGTCACGAATCACTGATAACTACCATTCTTTCCAAATACCTATCATTTGCCACTCAACTTTCTATGTTTTGCTTTTGTGTTTGCATTGAAATTTTTACAGTAGCTGCTCCAAATCTTTTGCTTCTGTATTCTCCATGGACCCTCACCTGAAAACTCTTTTCTTTACCATCTTAAATGAATGTAGAAGGGAGGTTACTTTCTTTGGTGTTTGCTTTATAGTAAAATAGGACAACTGATACAGTGAGTGTTATGTGACATCAAAGGTGTGTTCTTATAAGTTTATATAAATAGATGAAAGAAGGTTGCAAAGAAGATGAAGCCAGGCTCTTTTCAGTGGTTCCCAGCAACAGGACCAGAGGAAATGGAGCACCTCTTTGAAGATACTCAGAAGCTGTCTGCCTGGACATGGTCTTGAGCAACCAGCTCTGGGTGGTCCTGCTTGAGTAGGGGGTAGGACCGGCTGACCTCCAGAGGTCCCTTCCAACCTCAATACTATTGTGATGGTGTGATCAGCAGATATTAATTAATCCTGTAAACCACCTAAAAATCCAGAAACTTTATTAGCAAACTTTATCCCTTCCCTAAAGCTTATCACTCTTCCCCATGGAAAATATTGCTCTCCAATCACATCTCATTTCTGTACTTTCTTCACCTTATGTTTCTTTTTCTGTATGACTTATTTGAAATACTTCGGAAATATTCATCATCTGAAAATATTGTTGTTTTTTTTTTAAGTAGCAGAAACTTCAGACAGCTGGAAGTCAAGTGGAACACACTGAATGCAACAAGATTTATCCACCTTTTTGTGCACAGTCAGTATTTCAGATATCAAACTACATTCCTTTTCTACTTGGTTCTCTTTCTCATTTGGCCCATTGGACTTGGTTGTTTGGAGGTCTATGCTGTAAAGGTCTTCTTTCCTGACAATGATATAACACAGGTTTCATTTGGTATCATAAAATCAGATACCTGACAAATTGCAGTTTAATAGTTTGAAGAAAAATAATGTAATTTTTCAGCATTTCTAGACTTTCAAGACAAAAGGACGGATGAGCGGAATTTAACTACAGCAATGGTCAAGGTAGAAAAATACTTCAATTTAAATATGATTTCAGATGTTTTCCTTTTCAATGCCAAACATCAAAGAGCTTATAGAATATAAATGAAGACAAGAACTCTTTTTTTCATGTGTCTGAGGGACAAGAATAGTCATGATAAATTCCAAAGAAAGGTCTTATATAAAGTGCTGATAGTCAATTTGCTCATTTGTAATAGTGCTGCATTACCTTTGACACTTTCAGATTGAGCTTTGTCTGTGGTTAGTTATTAATGACAGGAAACTGAAGTCACAAGATACTGTTAAGACAGCAACTGAGAGAGAAAATATTGATAAAACCTGAAATAACAGGATAGAATTACTAGTTGCCAGAGAGCTGTAGTGTAAAGTGAAGAAAACGATAACTTTTCACTGTATTACTCAATGTATAACTGTAACATTTAAACAGTGAAATTCTGCTCATTGTTTTTGCTTGCACACAGGGAGCTCCAAGTAGCACTGAGATATATCACAAAATTAAATTATGAAACATATCAGTATTTCTTCATACTCTTAATGCTTGCAATTTGAAATTGATTTCCCTCAGGTTGGATACGAATATGCAAACTTCGATCCCTGCCTGTGATTAATTTCATATGCTTTCTTTAACTGACAAAATACAATGCCATAAAATAAAATATTGTAAAGCATGGTAGTGGAAAAATACTATGCCATTAGTCATTTAATATAACTGCCATATTTTCATCAAACCTAGAACAAATATGGCCAGGCACCAAATGAGTGACACTTTATCACCAAAAGTTAAAAGTTCAACAAAATTTTAAGTAATGATGAGGCTTTGTGAACTACAAAGGGGCAGATAATCTTAGCTGCACGTGTTACAGGAAACTATAACAAAGTCATGCGCTTTTTGTGATGCACACTGTACAAGCAGTGCTGAAGGCCTGGCATAATTTTAGAATGCATTTAACTGTTAGCCAGCTCTCTGCATACTGATCCACTTCTGGCAGGATTATTTTGAACACTTAAAATCTCTGAGCAGCTTCAAAAAGTTTTTGTATTTTGTGTTAGTCCTGGCTGCCATTCTTTTCCTTCTATCTGACTCTATAAAAAAAAAAAAAAATCTGACAGTTAAGGACAGAAATGTTCGATCTTCAGCTACTGACATCCTTGGTGTTTGCAAATCCAACATGATTAGAAATGGGTGATTTTCAACAAATGAAGAATGACACTTTCCCTCCACTTGCTCTTTGCTGTAGCATGAAGCACTTGTTTTCATTTTTAGTTTTATCCTTGAGTCATCAAAATCGGCAGCTCAACAATATAAGTTAATGGAAAAACAATTTTCTGCAATTTAACTTTGAGTGATGCTTTCTTGTTCCTCTAAAGATTGTACAAACAACATTTGGGCACAAAGATAGGCTGCAAGCACAATAGTTATGGGTAAATGATAGAAAACCTTTCTTGAAAATGTGTTGTAAGTATGAAAATCTTTCAGGAAATGACTTGATACAAAAACATCTAGGGATTTTGCTATGGGTACCTCACAAAACAAATCAGATGAAGCTCTGCTTGGAATCTCTCTCGCTACGTCTCTGAAAATTAAACAACTCCCTCACCTGATATTACTACCACTTCTATTGTAATGGTCTTAATACATACCCTTTCTCATTCTTTCCTTCACTAAAACTCCCTTTCCTTCTTTTAGTCAGAAGCAATAACATTTATGGCCCATGAAATGCTCCTCAAAATCCTGAATAAACTTCCAAGAACTCTTTCAAACAATTGACACCCAGGTCTTAGAATCTATTAGTACAGTCTTGGTTTACTCTGTTTCTGTTCAACAGAAAATATAGAAAATTGACTGTCCAAGAAGACAAGAAATGGTAAAAGCTTAATTTTAGATAAAATTTGGAGAAAGACTGCTACATCAACACTGGTATTCAAAGACAAACAGACAAAATCATGACATTCAGTCTCTCTTTTGACAGATTTATTTTTCATGGCTTGGCTGCATATTTAGGTGTGCATTTGACTGATTGATATCAGCTATTTGCAGAACCAGGAAGGAAAAAATGAAAGCTTCTGAAATAAGATTTATAAATGCCAGGCTTCTTCTGACCTTAGAACTACTATATGTGTGCCAAGACTTTGGCTTACCTAGTCGTCCTTGATTTTCATGGCAAGTCTGGTTTCAAAAGGTTTTGTAAATGGCTTATTTTACCAATGTGAGGTAGGAACCCTTGAAAGCATAAAATAGATGAAAGACATAAATGTCACAACATATATACAAGACTTTCAAGATACTGGGATGTTTTTAGGTCAAAATTCCTATGAATAAAAGGACACAGTCCACAGAATCAGGTCTTACGTGGCCCCAAAATTCACCAGTTTTAGCCCAAGCAAAGTAATTTTAAGGCAATTTTCTGCTGGTATCAATTATTTCCAGATCAAAATATGTGTTTATGCAGCTTATGAATGTGTGTCGTATGCTTGACTTTATGACAAATAGAACCTTATTTATAAATGAATCACAGAATATGCTGTGTTGGAAGGGACCCACAAGGATCATTGAGTCCAACTCGATTATGTTATGTGAATTTAAAAGACACATAACAAAGAAGAGTGTGGCATGTGTCCTTTGTATTGTTACATGATGATTAGAAATCTCTGAAAACTAAGGAAATGGAGAGAGACAGAAAATTAACAATTAGCTTTTGGTATTCAACTACATAAAGACTTAGGCTACAGATTTTACAGCAACAGTTAACAAAAATTTTGTGTTGATTACATTTGGTATGAAATAAGATAAGAAGTGGGAACACTATAGAAAAGGTATAGGAAATGCTTTCCTGCCTTCCAGTTGGTCTATGTATAGCAAATCAATTGATATTAAAGCTAAGATACAGGTAAACTTATGGCAAGCCCAGAGTGATGTTCCAAGTGTGTAAAGTGAAAACTGCAGAAAAGACTCTCTCACAGTGATTCTAGCTATGAGCAGCACTAACACTAAACTTATGGAAAATGGTCAATGACAAGTTTTTCGAAGGTGTCCAGCATGCAGGAGGACCTATGGCTTCTCTCTTCCCATCCCACATTTTTACAGAAAACTTCTTGCTGAATTCTTGTAGGGGAAAAAAAAAGAAGAATCCAACACCTGCCTTTCATTATTTTCTTCCTGCACAAAGAACAAGTGGAGTTAATTACAAAAATAAAAAAGTATAAATCTGTTTTTTATTTTTGTATGAGACAGCAAATGACTTCCATTTGCTGCAAAAATGACAGCGCTGTTGGCCAAATGGACTCCAACACAATATTGATTAGGAGTATTATGGCCCATCAAGTAATAAACAGGACAGCAATTTCAAAAATGCTCATGTAGTTTATGTGATAGAAAAACAAAGACAAATTATTTGACATAGAAACAGCCAAAGCAACTGATATTGCAGATGAGAATAATGGGCATTAATATGGATATGATATAGCCAAGGAAACTATGAAAAAGATATTTGCAAGTAATTTTATTCAGTTAATTTATCCCTATATAAGTATTTGAGTGAGAATTATACATGCAAAAGCACTGTTAAAGACATTTGAATGTTCAAAACCAAATGTGTTTAGAGATACTGTCCAAACAGCTGGAATATTCCCAGCTCCTCCAGAGCTGCATGAAGCCTTATGCCTTTTCTCTTCATTCACACATAACATAACATTAATCAGAAATGGTACAATGCTTCCTGAATTGCCTTGGTTTCTCCTCTACCAACAAATTTGTTGTGCAGTCAGCTGGGGCTTAAGTGGTGCTGGTCCTCCATCTCCTTTCCCAGGGGTGTCCTTCCCAGACTGGTTGGGACACTCAGCCTTGATTCCAACCTGTGCTGCAGGGACTGCTGGGCTCAGGCATGAGGAAACAGTGGGTTGGAAGTATCCAACACTACTTGCCCTGAGCCCAAAGCTCTAAGGGTTCAGTTGTATGAGCAGTGGCTGAGATCTTATCCCAGCAGTAGGCTGAACTTTAATCTCTGAAGTTGATGCTGCCTATAAGATGATTCTCATTAAACACAGTGGCTGAAAACAGCCCTTTTTACAATGTAAGGCAAGATATTTCTTGCAAAACAGGCATCAGTAATTTTGTCTAGACTGCTCCTTCAAACTCCTACCTAATTTGCATCAGCACTTTAGGAACTGTCCTCTGTTAGAGGCTTTCTAATTTCTACATAATACAACTGTAGTTACACATTGTTAATGACATTTCTGTACTTTGCTTTGTATATAAATGCAAACTACAGCTATGTCACTCTTTCACAGTTTGCCTCCATAAATTCCCACAAGAAAATAGCACTGCCACTATGAAGTACTTTGCAACATCTGAGATCAGCAGCTCTGCTTATTAGTGCAGAAAAAAAAATCTGTGTTTATTTGTGTTAAAGTCTGATAAGACTTGGAAAAAATATGTAAGAAGCTATTCCACTTTAACAGAAGTCTCAATCTCATTTATTTCTCCCTAATTATTATTTTATCCATTCTCAGAGCACTACTAACTTTCTGAAGCAGTATGGAAATTTTCTTTTAAAAAATATTTTATTCATTAAAAGCCTAGTACTTTTTGTATACATTAAGAGTATATTCTCTCTGTGTAACTGTCAGCCCTTGCCCTGTTCCACAAGTGCAGTCTTAAGAGAAAATTATTAGAATGACTGGAGCATGAACTATCGCTGTCCATCATCTCACAGAACACAGTTTGACTCTGTGTTTTCACCAAGACTGCTGCGGAAAATAAATATAATTCTTCAGATCACAGATTTTTTTCCATGAAAAGGAGTAGAAATTCAAGATACGTACTTCTCCTGATCTAAAAGCAAGTGCTGCTGTTAGCTTCTTTTCCTTCCAATTAGTATGGCTCATACAATATAACCATCTAAGAGCCAAAGATACAACCCAAGAGGTGCTGGGCCTTGTACTTTCTCTGGATATCAGATAAAAATCAATAGCATTTGGAATTACAAACATGAGCAGAACTTAGAAAAGGACAGTCAGCAAAGAACAAAGCAGGGGCCTGTTTTAAAGCTATAGAAAGGTTTGCTGTATTGCCTCAGATTAGCTAAGAGACAGTATTACTGATAAGCTCTACTCTACTAAGTTCTGCTTTTATAACTAACCAGTGATAGCAGACAAGTTTGCATTCCACCTTAAAGACGTATGTATTCACACAGGTTTTTGGACCCTTTTAAAGATAACTACCTTATGTAGTTCTTGAAAATTATAAAGGAAGCTAAATATTGGCTCAGTAATTTCTAGTAAGAGGAATAATTGCAATGAATAAGAAGTAGAAGCCATTCAAACAACATAGGAAATAAATATTACAGAAGGATTTTAGAGCAATGCAATTAGATATACGGAAAGAGAGATAACAGTTGACAATATGTATGAGACACAAATTCTACTCCACAGATAGGCATAGAAGATCAAGGAGGTAGTCAATGTTCTTTGCCTAAATTAATCTTTGATAAATATTATAAACGAAGTTACCTCTAAATACTAACCATCCCACCCCAGAAAGGTATTTCAGCCTCTCTAGAGGAAAAACACATGGAGTGTTATGGGCATGGCAATCACCTCTCTTAGCATGGTCTGGAGCATACTAAAGAGTGACTGCAGCTGGGCTGAAGTAGGTAATAAGGGGTCAATTTAGTATAGGCTTGATGCCATCACACAGAAGTTTAGAGGAAACCATAGGTCACAGATCCTCCTCAGAGCAACTAGGCTACATATTATTGCTCTAATGTGTCCTCCTCTAAAATGGAGACAATTGCCACTTCAGTCCTGCATGACAGCATATTACCACAAGCAGACTTTTGGTGGTTGTGTTCAGCAAAAGATATGTGCCCTTGTGGCCTTCTATGACTTTGTTGTATCAATAGGATAGAGTAAGAAGCAATACTTAAGACGCTTCAAATCTGTATTAACGCTTCTTCAGTGAATTAGTGGTGGGTGTTGTGCTTTCTGGAATGAGTAACTCAGAGTTGGAATCAACAATTTTAGAACCAAGTTTCCAAGCACCCTATTCTAAATTCAAGTTTGGGCTAACTTTCAAAGCTAACCCTGCTTTGAGTGGAGTTTGGATCACTTAGCCTCCAGAGGACCATTCCAAAGTAAACTGTTGATTATTCTAAATGCCTTTTCTGGGTGGTAAAAGGATTATATTATTTTATTATACACTTTATATACCTTTTTTATATATCCAGTGTCAAGTTTAGTAACTCCCGGCTGAGTCAGAAAAGTTTCTGTGGTTAACTAAGAACTGGCTGAGGAGCTATCTCAGGCCTTCCCTAAACAGATCAGATAGGTCTAGTCTTTAAAACAGCCCTTTTTTGTCTCACAGCTGCTGTTCCAGGAATTAGAATTAAATTGCAACTGATGAAAGAGTTAAAAAATAGAAAGCAAAATTTTAAATGGTGTTATTTTTTCTAGTCCCTAATATATTATAAAATATGTGCTAGTTTAATAATTGTTTCTCCCTCAAGGAAACAGCTGCATTACAGCCAATGTCATAAATTTACCAGTTTTCCAGTTGCTCATTATGAGTTCAGAGGGAATATAAGAGAAAAAAAAAAAAGAATATTTCAGAGAATATTTTTGTAATGAATAAAATATTTCTTATAGTTTTATCATACATAATAAAAAGACAAAGAAACTTTCCCTTCTTTTTTCTTTTTTAGCATCTCATTGTCTTAAAGAAGCAATTCTGCCCTTCAACTTCAGCATAAAGGTGCCTTTGCTCTAATTCGGAACTTTTTTTGAAAAGTATGGACTTTGCTCTTTATCTCAAATGTAGACTGACAACGCCTTGTTTTTGTGAATTTTAATTAAAGAGCCACTGAGTTTCTAGTTGCTTTCTTACTAAATGACTATTGAATGACTTTGTCTGAGTGTGAGCCTTATCTTCTCCTTTCCTTTCTCAAGACTAACCAATCATTGCCTGGATGTAAATGTTGAGAATGGCATATATATCCATCATTCTGCTAGTTTCTTAACTACATGGGCTCTGAAATATTGGAGGAAGAAAACAAGTGACATCCGAGTAATAAATATTTTATAGTCTCTGTCTTTGACAAATATTAATTACCTGTACAATAGTTTGCTCTCTAGTTTATAGTATCTCCAACCTGGATTCAGATCTTTTTCTCCTTTAGAGAGAAGCAGGGTGAAATTCCACTAAACTTTCAATAAGATTAAATAAAATCAATGCTTGGGGGAGAGATGGTGTCATGGTTTGACTCTGGCTAAAAGCCGAGAGCCCACACATAGATCTAAAATTTCTCAGAGAAGGGAAAAAAAAAAAACCCCGACTTTTGTGNTGCCAGCATCTCTTCTTCTCACGGCCCACGGGGTTCCACCAGGCCCCTCTGCTCCAAACACAGGATCACAGCCTCTCTTTTCCGGCATGTCTCTGTTCCAGCGTGGAAAAATCTCCCAGTCTTTCCACGGGTTCACAGGCTGAAGAATCTTCGCCCCTATGATTCCTCACAGATTGCTGGGGCCCTATTCCAGTGTTTAAGGCATCTTCTCTTTCTCCTCTCTCTGACCTTGGTGCTAATCAAGCTCCGCACCCTCCTGTCTCTTAAGCGGCCATGATGTTCTGCGCAGCTTTTTTTCCTCTACTCCTTCTTAAATATGTTATCACAGAGGCGTTGTTGCCTGACCTTGGCTAGCTTAGAGCAGAGAAAAACTCTAGCAGCTTCTTAAAGAAGCCTCTCTCCTAGCCCCCCCAGCTAATAAAAACTCTGGTTACTTAAAACCACAACAGATGGGATGCAAGAATTGATCATTAATTACAATATTTTACCAATCAAATTAAAATCATAAGCAGTGCTCTCAACTTTGCATGTTTCTGCTTTGCTCTTTGCAAATTGGACAAATGAAATGGTGTACCTCATGAAAAGCCGTGAAGAAATCCCTGCTGTTCCCATCACATATGTGTCCTTGGTCTGCCACATTGTGCTCACCGGAGTGCATGTATTTTGGATTTTACAATAGGTTTTCCTGCCTCTTATCATTTTAACTCCTTTTCTATCATCGGTAATAAGAAGCACATTCATAATATAGATTGTAGAGTCAGTTCTTTCTCAAATGTAATTTGCATGATTAAATTAGTGTGTGAATTTTGTGTGGAATAAGTTTACAAGCACTGGATCACCATATGTCAGACATTTGCAATCACAACTTCTTATCAAAGAAATCATCATGTTTGTTAGCAATTATAGAACGTGATGAAACAGTCTGGTTGATGAAATAATTTTATTTGCAATTGTCATACATCCTGTTTGGACTACTAACATTTATTTTTGTTGAAGATTATCCTAATTATTTGATTTATTTCTATCTTTCCAAGCATTTGTAGTCTTTACAGCTTTAGAAAGTCTCCTCATAATTATCCCTTGAGGTCAAGTAGATCATAATGTGGAAAACTTTGAGCATTGCTGGATCTAGAATGGCATTGAAGGAAACATCAGAAGTAACACTTTTGGTCTTTCATCTTAAAGCGTTTTTTTTTTTTTAAACCTATTTCATATTCTTCATTGAACCTTCAATTTTTATATGTTTTACACTGTGAAACAGCAAAAAATATCTTGCTGACATTAATAATTCATAGTTGTGTTATTAATGTAAATTATAATTATGAAGTTATATGTCATACTTACTTTTTATTTCTTGTTAAGGACATTATTTTTTTATCAAAGCAAGGATTTAAGTTACCTTGTAAGTGTTTTACCCTGAGGACCAGAAGTTTACTCGAGGAATCATTTATTCTGGTGAAGACCCTCTCTGTCCACGGGATGTCCTTGCACACTATAGATTGCCCACTTTAAAGAATTTATTAAGACTGAATCAAACATTTATATGCTTTGTTTCAGAGACTGACTGTAACATTTAGCTGTTTCTTGTATGTGATTTGTGAAATGCATCAAGTGATCTCATTAGAGCTGCCTCACTGGACAAGCCTTTAGGTTTTTCTGGCATACATACCTGATAAAGCATTTATTTTCTTAGTGACTATAATGCAAAACTCCTTTCTTTCTTGGAGCCATATATTTTAACTCTTTCTTCTCTTCCTTTTTATTTTTTTTCCCCAATCTAAGTCCATCAGTTCTTTCTTTCTGTCATGCAGCTGTACTGCTTTCCATTTGCTATTCATATAGTTCATTAGGTTATTTTCTTGCCCTGTTTTTACTCATTCAGCAAGCAAACACTATTTCTCTGTCTACTTTACACTATGGCAGAAGTTTTCCCATCAGACTTCCCAGCAGATGGTTGTTCCTCTGCCACATTTCCTTATGATTTCTTTGGACATGAAGATTTGCTAAATCTCTTGGTAACCTCCCTTTGACTGGACTATGGCAAATATACATGGTGGTCATATTTTTCTGACACTTTTCTCTCTTATTTTTTTTTAATAAAACAGTTTCTGTCTAAACCTTGTACCTGCAAACTGAAAATGCACTGTCTAGCAGAACTGGAAGAAATGCTAGCCCTCTCCCACTGGCTCATTTTAAGCTTTGCTCAGTACTGGAATAAAATCAACTGAAAGAATATTCCCATATAATGTAGGAAAATGTTTGTATTATTATTTCCTTAGAGCCTCTTCTGATATAACCTATATTTATTTGTTCCCTCAACATGACATGTTTTTTTGTTCGTGTATTTATTTTCTCATGTTCTAGCTTTTATCTTTGCCAACATGGAGGATTTATTAGTTTGACTAAAAATAACAAATGCAGGCTTTTAGCTCAGCATGAAATGTTTTCCTCTCCCTTGAGAAAGTGCACAGCTCCCTCAGTCTTTTCCCACAAAATGAATTCCCCTCTGGGACTTCATTCTGGCCAGTGATGCGTAGATGTACAATGTATCACAAATGCAATTATCATCAGTCTGTATTGGAAGAAAAGAGGTTCTCTTTGGAAGAAGGAAGCTTGGTTCTGTTTCTGTTCCAGTGATGCTGGGAGAGGAAGGGGCATGGCAGCTCTCATTGCATTGGGAAGGGCTGTGCCTGCGCTGCAGATCAGAGACTCTCAGGATATCCTCCTCAACACCAAGATGGAGACCAATGCCCCTCTTACAGCCCTCCCTCATTTCATGTTGAATGTGTGTACAGTGACACCAAACTTTGGAAATTAGATAGAAAGTAAAACACATAAAAGCCAGACCTATAAAAAAATCCATGTTATGAAATGAGGGAGGCTCAAAGATTACATTAAGTTTGTTCTCTACTACTTATGAAGTGAAAGAAATGAATGGAGCAGAAGTGATTGCTCCTCTGGCACCTTCATAAGGTTTAAATCCTTGGAAAACTCATTAAGTGTTACTCTTTGATAATGTTGTATTTTCCTCACTTCACAAATGAGGACCCGGGGTCCTGTCAGCCTGTATTATACTGAGCATTTCTTCCTGTGTAAATGACAGCAGGGGAGAGCAAATGAGGATGAAAAAAGTACATACTAAATCTCACCATGACATCAAATCAGGATGCAGTAGATTGGACAAAAAGGTATGGGAACTGAGAGGTCTTTGCTTTTCCTGCAGTTTAGGTATAGCCTGAGAGTAAAATTTATAGCTTTAAAGAACCTCTGTCTTACCCATTGTCTCCAGAGGTCCTTCTCAACCTCAACAATCCTGTAATTCTGTGAGGGTGTATAACTCAGCCATCTGGAAAAGACATAGATTAAAATGAGACTTTAATTTCAAATCTCTTGTCTGCCAATTGGCTTGAAGAGTCAGCTTCTTGATTTCTTTCTTCATTGTTAGTCATAATTAAGGACTTAATTATTTAGAGAAAAAAAATGAACAAACAGAACAGCTTCCCAAATGGACTGTGAGCAACACACTGTAGCATACTCAAGAGTCTGGTGTCTGTCTTTCAATATGTGGGAGATACAGGTCAACTTTTTTACTTTTAACAAGGCACAGTGATGATCCAAGCCCAAAATGACACTCTAAACTTTGTTTTATTACATTTAAAAAAGTACATAGCCATCCCAGAAAGTCTTGTTCTGCAGCTGCTCATTTCTGTAAGTTATGTATGCTTTCAACACCCCAATCATCACCTGAGAATATCACCTACGCACAGGCAAAAGTTAACAGTGCTTAAAACTCCGTAAGGACTTGAGAATGTTAGTGGTGTCTAAGTGTTACATTCTGGCATAACTTTCAAGCTCAGTTTGAATGGCGCATGTAAACTCATGCAATAAATCTGCAACAGCGTAAAGAATATGTCCCTCAGGTGTCAGATCCTAAGTAAACGCTCTTCCTCCTGAGTTATCCTTCCCATTTGGAAAGAGGAGAGTTTGTCCTTCACAAACCTTGAAAAGGAAAGAGCAAAGTGTATGTGACAGGTTGACCTTGGCTGGGTGCCAAGTACCCGGACAGTCTCTCGCCCCTTCCCTTTACCAATAAGATGGCAGCAACTCATGGGTGTTAAGACAAGGCAGTTTAATACAAGTGGAAAAAAAAATTTTGCACATGCAGGAAGAAAAACAAAGGAGAATCTAATCTCTACTTCCCATTCCACGAGGTCAGCTCACGTCCTAAGAAGCAGGGCCCTACGCGTTAGTTGTCCCTTCAGCAGGCAGCCATTGCAGACAACCCCGTGCCCCCACTCCTGCTGTTCTTTACATCTGAGCTGACGTCATATGGTCTGGAATATCCCTTTGGTCAGTCTGGGTCACCTGATCTGCTTGTGTCCCCTCTGCCTCTCCCTCACAGCAGTGGAGTGTTATTTCCTAGCACTGCTAAGGCTGCTGGGGCTCGGATAGACCCAGTACTGTCTCCACCCCTTATTCCATACCATTTGCATCATACTCAGATTCCAGATAATATGTCCTTTACTACCATATACACACATAATTTTTTT
>WEIV01013357.1:20061-93376 GCA_013390005.1 Calyptomena viridis | reverse complement strand
GTTAAGACAAGGCAGTTTAATACAAGTGGAAAAAAAAATTTTGCACATGCAGGAAGAAAAACAAAGGAGAATCTAATCTCTACTTCCCATTCCACGAGGTCAGCTCACGTCCTAAGAAGCAGGGCCCTACGCGTTAGTTGTCCCTTCAGCAGGCAGCCATTGCAGACAACCCCGTGCCCCCACTCCTGCTGTTCTTTACATCTGAGCTGACGTCATATGGTCTGGAATATCCCTTTGGTCAGTCTGGGTCACCTGATCTGCTTGTGTCCCCTCTGCCTCTCCCTCACAGCAGTGGAGTGTTATTTCCTAGCACTGCTAAGGCTGCTGGGGCTCGGATAGACCCAGTACAATGTACCATCCACAAGTAAGTATACCAGGTTTCTTAGTTTTCCTTTGAAGCACTTTGAACGAAGTCATATTGCTCGGAGAAGCAATGGCTTATATTAAAGAATATTTTCTTCTACACTTCACAACCATGCCTTTTTTTTCCCACTGTGAGTATAAACCAAATTTTCCTGCTTGTCTCATGAGATGTTTGGATGAAGACAACAGACTGCTTTGTAAACAGTTGTTTCAGTGCCTGGTGAATTGAAAGAATTTGGAGATACTTCAGTAACAATATTTGCATTTAGAATAAGAAAATCTTATCCACATTATTTAATGTAAAACTGGCAGTGAAAAAGAAATTCAGCTCAGAGAATGGAAGTAAATTAGTTTCTATGGTAGCTGCATTACAGCTTAGAGTCTGAATTAGAAATTTCCATACCTCTATTTTGTTTTTATTAGGATTTATGTTTGCTCTGATGAGTTTGTTTTAAGGAGATGCACATTTATGGAATGAAAATAATCTGTTCAGTTGGTTAGCTAGTCTGCTGAAGGTTCTTCAGCAGCTTTTATGAAGTTGAAGAGAAGAAAATTAACAAAGGACATTTTTTCTCCATTTTTTTTAAACAATTTGAATAATCATCTACTTTACTTGTTTATTTATTACTTCCTTATTGGTTTTTTTTCCCTGATGACTCATACATCTTGAGCCTCTATCATTTTTGAGTTCTTAGGAGTAGTAGTGGTGGTCTGGTTTTGCTTAGACAATCTTTCATCTAGATAGAACAAAGCAGAAACTTTTTCTGGGTTCCTCATATTGTTATTGCTTCATTATCTACAGAGATTGGGGGAAATGAGCTCTCCATCAGTTACAACACGGGAAAATTCCGTTTCTTCAGCCTTCTTACTGAATATACCTACATCTGCAGCTGCATTCCCCTGAAGAAAACTGGAAATAGCATCTAAAATGAAGAAAACAGACTTGTTTCTTGTTCCTATTCCCACAGCATATGCTTCATGCTGTACATAGGATGGAAATAGGAGATCAAGCAGCAAAAGAGCTAATTCCAAAGAGAAGCTTTGTGCCATTACATCACCGAAAGTCTGAACAGTCAGCAAGACTGAAGCTTCTGACCTCCATTCTTGGCTACCATGAAAATACTGTCTCTTCTCCAGTAAAAAACAGTCCAAGTTGGCTCAGTTAAAAGTGGACCATTTTGCAGATTTTCCTTCCATCTGTGCCCCAATTTGCCCTCAAGCCAAATATGGTGAACAGCAGTTGTTCACAGCTGACCCACACCACCTTGAGCAACCACCTTTAGTCTAACCACAGAAAGGCTCAACTTTATTTTTCAGTAGGTAGTCTGGTGACACAGGAACATGAGTTCCCTCACTCACTCTTAGCTTTTCTTCCTACTTCTGCTATCTCCCTTGATATTGCACTTCAACCAGAAGGCACAGATTTAATCCCAGAGTTCTCATCCTCTTCTCTTCTCTCTATAAACTTTCATCTCCGGGTGCTGCAAAGTTGTATGTTTGACTGTTCATTAGCTTGAATTAACAGCCTCTTTGTCATGGCATTGACACAGAGTGAGAAGATTGGAGAAATCAGTCTTTACACTGGCTCATATAAGACACCTTGGAGACTAGTTTTCCTAAGATGCCTGCATACAGCACATAATGAGTGGAGGAACCTCTTGTAGGTGTCCTAAATAGCCTTCTGTGGTACTTGTAAGCTCTTTGTAGCTCTAGATTTATGCAGGTGAGTCTTCAAATTAGTACTCTTCTATCCAGTATTTAAATGTTAAATGCTTCTTGTGTTCACCAGGAGTAACACTACTCACACATACATTGCCACACCATTGTCTTGTCCTTTAACAGGCATTGTAAATCTCTTCCCATGCCATTGAGTAAAAGTGTAGGATATTACTCACCTGGCAGGTTTAGGTGATCTAAACTCAACATGAAAAGTCCTGCCTTTAAAGCACCAAGAAGATTTTAGCTAGACCTTCCTCTTACAAATAAACAGAGCTGCTTTTTTGTCTTTCTTTTAAATGTATTCATTTGCAGAAGTCCAGCTGTGAAGTGAGTTCAGAAGTACTCTCTGTATTGAGAAAGCACTTCAAATCAGCCTGATCCTTCCTGCTTACACAGACAACATCATGTTCATCTGGTACATGTGGGAAAGTACCTCCAGAGAAGCTAATTAGGGAGCTATCTGTGTATAGATGGCATGGCGCTCCAGAATACTCTCGCAGACAAATCTACAGAGTGGATAGTTGAATTTAAATGTCTGCCAAAGTGCCAAAAACCAATTAGAGCTGGATGTCAGCACAAACAATTGTGAAACACTTGTCAGAACTCAATAGGATTTTTCCCATAGAACCTAGCAGCGTTAAATCTGCTTGTAATGTTAATCATATAAAGCAAAAAGTAAGCCAGGCTGCTCTGAGTCCTTCTCTTAGCCCTTGTGTGTGTTATGTATGGACAACAACCCACTAAAAAAGCCTTGGCAGAACAGAAAGGGTAGTTTTAACCTAGGGCCATACCAAGAGGTTATGCAACCATTTGGAGAAATAGAGAGTGTCAGACAGACTCTTAAACACTGCTTTCCTCAAAAGCCACTCAGAAGTGACTTACTATTTTAGTCAATTACTTTGCCATGTTTGGAGAAATGTAAGTGAAATAGAAGCAAAATGGTAAGATGTACCAACTACAGTCCTTTTATCATTAGAAGAGAGACAAAGATTTGCTACTGACTTCCCTGATATGATAAAAGTCAAAATTTGGAGACTGAGAGGCAAAAGTCTTCTTCTTCTAAGTCAAGGAAGCACCTTTCACTCAGATTATGACCTGGCTTCTCTTTTGTGGTATAACGGCATAGCTTGCAGTCAGTCAAGAGAAGTCCATTTAGAGTTGGTCACTTCCTCTCAGATATTATGTATAAAACTCAAAAAAAAGAATCATAAATGATAAAAGTTATTTAACATTTAAGTAGTCTTTTGACAGATAAAGTCAAAAGGAATATTTAAATATAGTTCATCGGTTGTCTGAGTAGCCACCGTAAGTCAGCAAACTGAATCTACTGTAACCTATACTAAAGTCTGCATTATTTTGCTGTTCAGCAGAAAAGTCTGCTGGTATGTAAAACAAAATGACATTTTAGTATTTTCTTGGATCGTCAGAAGAAACAGATAAATGTAATTAGTGAGTTTTCATATTTTTTCTCTGTCTCTTTTTACTTCGGTGATCATATTAAGGTAATACTGCAGAACTTACAGTGAAACAGCAGGTAACATTTCAAGATGCTGCCCTTCTTAGTCTTCTTGTTTGTTTACTTGAAAAAGGCAGAGGAGTGTGCTGATACAGCAAAAGAACTGAAGGTGAAATACAAGAAGTGTGCTTTGCTTGCTTTATTTGAAGATAATTTACACTCCTTCTTCCATAATTTCACAAAAGAGAGAACATCTCTCCAGGACACCCCCAGACTTGTGTGCTAGCTGTTGCTGTCCTTTGTTAGTGTAGCCACTATACCAACAGTGCTGGAAGC
The DNA here is from genome assembly GCA_013390005.1 of Calyptomena viridis. Classification (NCBI taxonomy): domain Eukaryota; kingdom Metazoa; phylum Chordata; class Aves; order Passeriformes; family Eurylaimidae; genus Calyptomena; species Calyptomena viridis. Next base: position 89,502 of record WEIV01013357.1, on the reverse strand, counting down.
TTCTTCAGTTCACGTGCATGGAGAGGGACAGATGTGCTCCATGTCAGGAACTCTGGAAAGATACTTCCAGTTTCATGTCTTTCCCACATTCATTACTTTTTCTCAGATACTTATTTAGTTTAATTAGCTTTTAACAGAAGTTCAGATTCTGTTTCAAGTTAGTCCAAACATGCATTTTTTCATAAATAAGCTATTCTCAATTAAATGTTTGAATTTTTAAAGTTCTTAAAGAAATTCTTTAACATAAACAGTCCCTACAGACATACAGGCAGTTCTAAAAAATTCAAAAGAAGAGAGTATTGTCTATCTTATTTTTGAAGGTCTGTTGATAAATAATTCCTATAGTCAGCTAATCCTCACATGAATATAAAAATTTGAGAATGCTAATGTTGTATTAATAATAATAAAAAAATGTTTGAAAGATAGATATTTCTTCTCTGAAATGTTTCCTTAAATTTTCATTGTGTTTGTAAAAATAGTCATTATCTATTGAAAGTATTCTTAACAGTTAGGTAAGGCTCAAACTGAATTTTTAGAGAGTGGAAAAGCAAGACCTCTCTCTCGCTCTCTTAGGTTTAGATGGCATTGAAAACCTGAGTGCTAGCCCCCTTGAGAGTCCCTGAAAATTGTGGGTTTTTTGTTCTTTAAAAAAGTAGAGAAGTTTTCCGCAAGAGTATCTTTTATTTAATTTGACAGTTCTTGCCTACTCTCAACAGTTCTTCAGTAGTCACATTCACAGTTTATAACTTAAAAGACTGGTAAAACATTTTTTTTTTTGAAATTTGTAATAGCCAGCGTTCAGTGCTTTCTTTCCAATATGATATAAGATATCTGGACTGTTATAGCATATCAGAAAATTTTTAACTGCATTCTAGAGCGTACAACTGGACCAGAACTAATAAATTAGGATTTGCAGACAGGAAAGACTTCTGAAATCTGCTGACACTGGAAACGTTAGAGGAGAACATATTTTGTACAGGTTTCATTAATTAGCCTGAAAACGTGGTTTGAAAAGTAAGCAAAATATAAATAGACTGTTTTCTCACAATATCATTTATACATATCTGTTCCTTCAAATTTACTAAAAACATAGGAGAGTCTGTAGCAATTTGAACTTAAATGAAATAATTTTCATAATTAGCCTTCTGGTAGAAATATTACGGTTTATAATTTGCAATCTCTCCCAGTTTGCAGACTCTCACAGAGGAGGAACCAGAATTTAGTTTCTTGAAAAACCTCAACTCGGTTCCTTGGGGTTAATGTTTATCCTTTCAGTGAATGATCATATATGCTTTTTCTGTGCCATTTCAGCCACATCAGGGAACAGAGTAGCTGATGCTCAATTACTAATGAGCTACATGGCTCTTTTAATTTTGCAAACTATGGCCCCAGGTCTTATTTATTGTACAGCATCCAAATCCTGCTAGAACTCAGAAATATTAGCTTCTTCATGGGCTCTTCCATTCCAGTTGTTATGGTTATCTCTGAATATTCACACAAAAATCCTGAGAGTTTCTTATCCTCACTTTTTGACTGGAGACCCAAGGCACAGATCCATTGAGGTAGAAAACAACTACTAATTTAATGTTTGAGATTTCAGGAGCCTAACTTTTCAGAACATTAACATTATAAAGCAGCATGTGTTCAAGACCCCACACCACTGTCTTGTCATTGTGAAAAGTGCAGTGATGGAAACAAATTAAATCTCCTAAAACAGATGCTTCTCTTGAAAACCGGCTTTTTACAGACATGGTTCTATTTCAATACACACTGAAATTTCATCTTGACAGGAGTACTGAATTTTGAGAATATCAAATACCTAAATTGAAGTTTGATTTTTTTAGGCTTCTTCAAAAGTTTAAAAAATGGATAAACTTCTTATGTGATAGTACAATATCAAAATTAACTACTCTGTTTGAACAGTGTGAAATCACTTATTTAATAAAATTGACCCAGCAGAAATTATCTAATCTAAGGAATATACACTCATTTGGAACAAATCTGTATTTCAAAATCATTAAATACTTCAAATAATAGAACTTCCTGCAGTCTGACTTGTGACTACTTAGCACTTCTGCAAATAAACAGCACAAGCCCAGCTGTACTGGTGTCTAACAGTGGGTAAAAAACACAACCACTGAACACCTGTGAGATGTTTGGGTAAATGACCTGCCCAGGATCACATGTATATAGAGAATCCAGTGTCTTGGATGGGTTTCAACATCCTCAGCCAGGAGATTCATTCTTTTCCCCAAATTTCTTTTCCATTCTCTACACAGCTTTCACCTTTTACTACAATTGAAGCAAGGTTCCTTCAAAAAATAGGCCTATTTCATCACACACTCCTCATTCATCTCCAAAGCAAAACTTGGTGTGCAAAGAGAAACTGGAATCCATGCAAAAAGAAAAAAGTAATCAGAAAGCTAAAGTTCTTTTCAGGTTGCTCAGGTACAGGGATGATATCCTCAATGAGCCAAGGAAACATGGTTTCGGTAAAACTACTGAAAAGCAAATAGAAAACTCATTAAAAAAATGGGTCTTAAACAAGGGTACAGTTTGCTGAAGACAAGTGCTAGCTGAAGTAGGCTCAATCAGCTACAAAAATATAAAATGAGGAATGCTCCAGACTCAAGTTCTTGGGACCTCATTCTAGTTCAGTGTCCATCTGCACTCCTCAGACTTCCCATCCTGATTCTGGATGGCCTAGCCTTTCCCACTTCACTCATATCCAGGGTTTCTGTCTCTGTCTCTTGTTCCATGTTGCCAGCAGAAACATGGAATTGATTAGCTGCTGTGTTTTCCACAACCATGGCTCAGTATTTTGTCCTTCCCTGAGTACTCACAGTTTCTTCCATGTTGTCAGATTTGGAAGGGCAAAAAATAGTATATTCCTCGTCACTAAAAAGCTGTTGTTCTTCCCAAACAATATTTCAAGCCCTTACTCCAAAAATTCAAGTGACTGGAATATTACAAGTAAAGCCATCATATTGATTGTTCATAGGGAAAAAAACCCCACTGATTTTTTTCTCTGGCCTCAGTTCCAAACATGCCAAAGTTGTTTCGTCTGAAGCAGATCCTGTATGAACATTTTAGCTTATATGTAACAAAATGTACAAATACCTGAAATGGATGGTAATTTCAGATCTATCCAGTGCTCCTGACAAAACTTACAACACCTTTTTATCATGCTCCCTATTCCCACTTCTCAGAGCTTCTCAAAGAGGTATTTCTACCTTGATATATTATGAGCAATTTAACTCAGTTGGGACAGTTGTGTTCATAAGCCATTATCAAATGTGGGTTGCAAACAGTGTGACACTGATGGACATTCTGGAGGTAGAATCTGGAAATTCAAGAATTAAATTATTTAACCATGACTCCTCTTATTTTACTTTCTTCCTCATGGTAGAATGAAAATTGGCGTTTCCTGTCCCACTCCTGCCCCTTCATTCCTGCAAGCCTTTCCTGAGGTGATATCCTTCTATAAGTATGCAGAAGGAATGCAAAGAGATTATATTCACATCAGAAAGAATCAGCAGCACCCAAAAGAACACTGTAGCCCCTTTAATTGACCTGTATTGTAAGATGACTAATTCTTATTCCTAATGTCTTGTTAAATACACAAGTCTGATAAGTGGATTCCATCTCCTCAATGTAACCACTGTGTCACAGAGAACGTACTTCTATTTCCACTTGATTTGCAGACTGGACACCAGGCGAATTTTAATATATTGCTGTAGTTCACCACCCACAGTTTAGTTGCTTCAGAGACAGGCCTTTCCAAAAGTAAGTCTAGCTTCTCATATATCTTGTTTGTAGTTTTATGGTGTAACCCGAGGCTTTCTGAAACAACGGTGGTATGTTTTCCATTCAGCTATCTTCTTATCCTTGATGGTTTCCTATGAATTGAATAAATGTTTGCATAAGCAATAAATTTGCTTGGTTTTCCCATGAATTTCTGAGTATTTCTTGCTGCTCCATATACTTTCTGGATAAAATGGCCCGTCAATTTAAATGGCTTCTAATCTCTAGCATTCATTCACTTTACAGTTAACTTATGATCATGTTCTTCATGTCCCTGGAAGTCTAGTCACTGATTTATGAAAGTTTAGCCTTCATCTTTTGCTGGAAAAAGAAGTAAAATAGATATTTACTATTTCTAAATCTTTGAAAACATCATAACACTGATAAAATAAATGTTTTTACTAGCCTTTTTCTCACCCCCCACTCACCTACCCCCCAAAAATAGTGGGTACTTTCCAGTCCCTTAGTACTACAGCAACTTTGCCTTTGGGAAAGTGTCATTGACTTTCATTGTGCAGGTTCAGTTGCATCCTCTGGTTAATCTGTTACTCTTACACAGCTATATATCTGGATAGCACAAATACATATAGATATCAGAAGTTGGGTTTTGTTAGGCATACAAAAGGACTTGGTGTACTATTTGATTCTTGTGCTGGATGAGTTAAAAGAGCATATAAAGGACTTATGATACTAACTGCATGGCTTCATTCATTACTAGAAAAGGTTTTGTACTTACACAAAAGGAAACTGATTGTGTTTTTCAGAAAATCTGCATGCTCAGGTGGATAATTAAAGCTTGGAAAGATGCAACATTGGATATTTGCTTTATTGCTAATCTAACAGGACCATGCATTCTTAATATTCGAAAGGAAGATTCTGTAGTGTCTTTTTCATCACCTTCAAATTACCTCAAGGCTGCTGAAATCTTGTTCTAAAATGTAGTAAATTGGATAAATTTAAGTTCCTGTAATTAGTAAAACTAGAAATTACATCAAGACATACTTTCAGGAGAAGCTCAAATATAGTAGTCAAAGTTTGATTTGTGTTTATTTCCTAATCTATTAAAATATATTTTATACTTCTCATAGGATTCTCTCTTCTTTATACCACCCTCCCACAAATACGTCAGGATTTGCACTAGAAAAATATTTAATAATTTGCATGAATACAGGGAAAAGATTTCCCTCTTCAAACAGGCATAGTTTTCTCTGAACTGACTAATCATTCTTTGCAGACAAGATGAAAACTCAATATATGAACAAGTCCTAGCTAATTTTACATGAGGAAAGACTGTTCAGTGCTCTGAGGTTTAAACTTCTATGGGAGTATTGATTGTGATGCCAAAACCTGGTGAACATAGTAGTAGTTCAAGCACACAGGCATTAGAGATCATAAAGGAGAATTCCTTTATGAGTTGGCCAGAATCCAAGTTTGATCAGGACATGCATGCGTATCAGAAGAGGTGGGAAGTAAGGAAGCAGCAGCTGCTCTCTGTGACTTATTTTGCTTCACTGGGAAAGGCAACAATATATTTTTAACTTTCTAACCAGCCGGTGCTTCCACCAAACTCAGGAGGAGACAGGCATTAGCTCTGTGGCTGGCAGGCTGTCTCCAAACCTGGCCCAGTGTGGTGTGCCCCCTGAGATGAGTGATTTATGACTTGTCATTGATTCAATGCTGTGTCAATTAAATGTCCACTTAGGAGAAGTAAATCAAACATATTCTGTGAAAACTAATGTAAATATTTCATTGCAGCTTAATCATATTTCATATCTTAATCTCTTCTTCTGTAGTATGTTTATCTGACTACATTACAGAGCAAAAGTATAGGCTCTCTAGTGGTAGTTGTCTAGGTTACATTTTTTTAAAGTCCTATTCAGTTCTGGGCAGTCTCAACCTCGTAAACTCACTGATTTACTTTCTTCAGCTGGGTTCTCCTCAGGGCTTTTACCTCCTTGAAGTAGTTACAAAACAAAGTTACTTTACAGGGGAAAGGGCCAGGAAACAGAGAAAAGAGCCAAGGAATTAAAGGAAAAGCCTTGCCAGTTTACTTTAAGCGAAAACCTGTGTATGCTTTTATCCAAGATAATTGGGCTGAAATACCACTGGGCTAAGAGATGCCTAATATCTTCCAAGTCCTTGCTACAGAATTTTGTGAATGCATGGGTTGAAAAAGCAATTGGACAAAGCTGTGAGAGAAGAATCCTACTGAGACTTTTCAATTCAAAGACAGTTTTGTCCGAGGAAGTCCTTGACAAGCCTCTTGCTGGCAGCTGAGAGGGTGTGATGGGAAAGTGTTGGCCTTACCCTTGTGTTCTAACCAAGGCATTTGCTGTTGGCCATTGTCAGCTGCAGGAGCATTAGGGCAGAGTCAGTACATGTGGTGTAATGGTTTCAGGCAAACAAACATGCATATATACAGAGAGAGAGAGAAAAATATTGGTCGATTCAAAATGAAACCAAGAACTAAAAAAACACACCACAGTCTTTGCTTGCAAGGTCTCCAGTGACTGGCCAAAGGATAAGCATAAGAATGAATCATTGGTGGAAGCAGGAAGCCTTACAAAAAAGAAATGTCTCCAGGCAAACCTTTTTTTTTTTCCCTTTTTAAGAGAATTGGTAACAAGGCTGGAAGGGTGTATGAAAACTGTTTGGGTTTGTCATCATTTAAAACATATCTGAAAATTAATTCATATCCAGTTGTTGCACTGGCATATAACTGAAAACTTGTTATACAAAGAGACTTGTCAGGAGGGAAAGTAATACAGGGTGACACATGCATTGGAAATATGGCAAGTTAGCCTTAGTGATTTAGGGAATAGCACAAATAAAAACCTTAATGAAATTCAGTTGAAACAAATGGACAGAAACTGCAAATACCTCTGAGAGCAGAGGAATAGTACAGAGGAAACTAGGGATATCCAAAATATCGAAGATAAAGGAAGATCCAAATAGAAAACTTTTGAGGTAAAACAGTGAGAAATTATCTGAAAGTCATCTATTCAGTCACAGAAATCTGAAGAGAAGTATAGCATACTGCAGAGGAAAAGATAGGTGTTACGCTGAACTACTAACTAAAAAAAAGTCCATTATTTTTAATTAGTCTGACCCTAAATTTTCATTCTGAAGTTTAATTGGATGCTTTCTTGAACTAAAACTCAACTAAAAGAAATATTTCTTCCTGCCTTTCAAAATGTTTCAGCTGAAAACTGACATGAAAGAATGAATATTTTAACCTTTGAAACAGGCTTACAGTAAGCTGTACATAAGCTATTTCCCTCAAATGCAATATTTCTTTTTCACAGTAGTGGTTAAGTTGTGTTTGTGGAATTATCTGTTGAGATGGGAAGACTTTGGCTTTACGTAATCAACCTGGATGTTTTCTTGTTTTTTGCAGAATCAGCACAGCTAGCAGGAGGAAGACACAAATTAAAATTTCCTCTGCACTTGAGGAATGAGGAGGCCAGCATCTCTCTTCCATGTTTCATGTAGCATGCTCTTCTATCACTCCACCAAAATGCCACAACAGATCCTCTGACATTACCTCAGTGCGAGTTTATGGATCAGATGGGAGGAGAGTGAGGGAAAGCTTTGTCTCATGTTGGCAAGAAGGCTGTATCATACAGGGGAGACCATTGTGGTCCAAGCCCCCACACAGTCACCTTTCAAGATGTTCTCTGTTATGACCTGATGATGCTTGAGGCTGGATTCCAAATTCCAGCAAGATCAGAGTGGCAGGAGAATAGAGGGTTTGTCAGTAAATATAGAGACCAACATCATCACCTCCAGCCCTCTGGTATTGTTGCATCCAAAAGGTTGTGCAGCTCTTGGATGATCTGTGGCTGCTGTTAATTCAACTGAGGCCATGTTCAAAACAACAGAGCTGACAACTGGAACAGAAATTTGCATATTTTATTTTCCCCCCCTGCATTTCCAAGGTTCCACAGGATTTCCATAATCTAGAAAGCTCAAAACAAATTATTTGCTTTATAATTCGAAGCAAAAGGAGTGAAATACTTGCACTCACTATTTTCTTCAGATGCTCAGTGGAGAAGTATGAAGTGGAGAAACCTACATTTTTCACAAATGTCAGTTACAGCCTTGTCCTTTGAGCACCCTCAAAAAATTTTCTTTTTCATTGTCCTACAAAGTAAAAGTACCTTTGGGAATTTGGGTAACTGATTTCCAACATAAATTAATTCAATTAAATGGAAAGTAATGGGTCAGTTTTCAGCCTATGATTGGCTTTTATGAGAAATAAATGAATCGCAGTTCAAAGCAAAGTGCTTCTGCACCAAAAATTTTATCAATTCAGTTCCATGATTTAGGAATCAAATTCATCAAAAGAATGGGTGTGCAGATGACAGATAATTCAGCAAAGATTTAGAACATAGTGAATGTTTCCTTTCTGAGCTAAACTACCATTTAGACTCTTTCCAAGAGCAGAATCAGAATGCCCTGTCATGACTGAAATGCATATGAAGGTAGTAACAGAGAATAAAAAGAAAACTACACAGTTGGCTTCTAGTGGACTCCTTGTATCTGCCTGTTCATCATACAAACTCCCTCCCAAACTCCCTGTCCTCTTTGACTGCTCTATGTTGTCTCCACCTCCCTCTGTCTCTGAGGATGTACCTGGAATTTTTTGTCACCACCTGCATCTCCTCTCTGTGCTGCTCGGAGCAGGGGCTCTTTACAGTATCCCCACTTCCTGCTTGCTCACCATTCATATGTTCCTCTATTTTTTCAGCTGCCTGTATCACGCTACCACTTTCAAATTTTCTCTTTCCTAACTATACTGTAAACTCTGCCATCTCTCCTGCCTCATCTTATTTTATCCCTTTCAAGATTTTTTATTATTTACACCCCATTCTCACTTTCCCTCACTCCCACCAAAGATGCATCTTTCCTGCTTTAATACAAGTGGAGTTTAGACCACCAATTGCTCCATCTACATTGTGGTCCTCCCTCTCTCTTTCTCCGTATACTTTTCCCTGCTATAATCACAGCAGCCTGAGAGAGAGTCCTCAGCACAACATATAATTTTGGAGAGATTAACAGAACTGAAAGCTGAACACATTCCTTACAAAAAGTACCAGTTGCTGCCAACAAACAGTTCTTTGTCTTGTTGACAGTCAAAGAAGGATCTAAAGCCATGGTTCTACTAAATACTTGCAGAGGCAAACCTCTTTCCTCCTCATTTGCTGTCTTCAGCACTCCAAGTGACAACACACTCAGCAGGCTTCCTCTGAAAATGCAATATTGTCTGAAGTGTGGAAATTAATAGAATGCAGTTTTAAAAAAGTGTCTTCTCATATATTATAACAAAGAAATACCACCAAGGTTAACATGACACCTCACAAACTTGGCCAAATATGTACTGGCTCATTTGAACTTGTCTTAAGGAGAGTTGCAGAATCAAGATTTGACTTGACATGCTCCTGCATTGGGGTGATGTGCACAATTCAGGGTGTATTGTTTCTAGAAATGTACTCTCAGAGTTGGGAGCATGGAAAGGAATAGTGAAAGGGCTTAGCAAGCTTCGAGGAGCTGATTTATGAAAGTAAGCTAAGGGCAGGGCAGTCTGCACAACAATTAGAAAGGAAGTGTCTAATGATCTAAGAATAATAGCATAAAGCAAAAACATTTAGGATAAGTAAGGACAGGCATAATGAAGGCTAAATAAAGTACATTTTTAGACTGCTTATGCAAGGTGACACCTACTTACATGAACAATAAACTGGGGTCAGTGTCACTATCAAACATGTCTAAATTTAGAGTAGTCTGCGGAGGTCGAATTGATGCCTCTTTGACAGATAAGGTATATTAAAGTATTGATATTTCCACTGTGGAAATAATTTTATAAGTCCATATAGATGGAAAAATTATGCTAGCAGGTATTCTAACATCCCTATAGCCATGTGAACTAAAAACCAGAAAATTATTCACAGAAGATTTATGAGGCTGACTGTACTGGGTCTATCCAAGCCTCAGCAGCTTAAGCAGTGCTAGAAGATAACACTCCACTGTTTTGACTGCTGTGAGGGAGAGGCAGAGGGGACACAAGCAGATCAGGTGACCCAGACTGACCAAAGGGATATTCCAGACCATATGACGTCAGCTCAGATATAAAAGAACAACAGGGATGGGGGCACGGGGTTGTTCTCCGATGGCTGCCTGCTGAAGGGACAACCAACACGTAGGGCCCTGCTTCTCAGGACGCAACCTGACCTTCGTTGAATGGGAAGTAGAGATTAGATTTGCCTTCTCTTTGCTTCTTGCGCGCGCAAATCTTTCTTTACTTGTATTAAACTGCCTGATCTTAACACCCACGAGTTTGTCATCTTATTAATAAGGGGCGAGAGACTGTCCGGGTACTTGGCACCCAGTCAGGGTCAACCCGTCACAGTCATTTTTGGTGCCCAACGTGGTGGTTTGACCCTGGCTAAATGCCAAGGACACAGCCACACTCCCACTTCCTTCCCTACCAACAGACAGAGGAGAGGAAAGACTGAAAAGGTTTCACAAGTTTGTGATAAGGACCATAAAAAAAACCTCCTCATTAGTTATTTTACAGGCAAAACAGGCTCCAACTTAAAATACTAAGGATTTATTACTATTTTCAAAATCAGAGCTTAAGAATGAGAAGCCCGATAGATCTTACAGCCACCTTTTCTCCCCCACCCCTCCCTGTTTCAGGGATCTCTCTTCTTCCCCCAGCGGCCTGGGGAAAACAGGAGTTGGAGGGTTAAAGTCAGTTGTTGTTTCTGCCGCTGTTCAGGGAGGGAGAGTCCTACCCCTGCTTCCCGTGGGGTCTCCTCCACAAAAGACAGTCTATCACGAAACTGCTTTTGTCGTTCCATCTCACGGGCAGCAGCTCCTCCAGTGCTGTTGCCACGTAGGTCACCTTTCCACAGGTCGCAGTCCTTCAGGTATAGCTGCTCCAACGTAGGTTCTCCACGAAGTCACAGCCTCCTTCCAGCATCCATCTGCTCCAGCATGAGGTCCTCCAGTCCTCCATGGGCTGCAGATGAATCTCTGCTCCCTGTGGTCTCCCATGGGTTGCAGGGGAGACAACCCGCTTCACCATGGTCTACGCCACGGACTGCAGGGGCCCCATTCCAGTGCTTAAGGCATCTCCTCTCCCCCTCTTCCGCTGACCTTGGTTGTTAATCACAACTTCTCACTCTGCTCTTCTCTAAGTGCCCATGTTTGTCTGCCCGCACTTTTTTTTTTTCCTTCTTTAATCTGTTATCACAGAGGCGTTTCCATAACTCCTCATTGGCCTGGCCTTGGCCAGCAGCGGGTCCAGCCTGGAGCTGACTGACATTAGCTCTGCTGGAAATAGAGAAACTTCCAGCAGTTTCTCAAAGAAGCCTCCCCATAGGCCCCCCTGCTAACAAGAAAAAACCTGGCCACTAAAAACTACCACACCAACATATGATGATTCTAGTTCTGTGAAAACATAGATTTTTATTACAAATATTTAGGCCCTAAAAACTCACTTAAGCCACTGATCTCTTTGATTTTATACAGGTTACATTACTTAAATTGCAGAGGATGCATTCTTTTATTCAAACATGAAGCATAGGACATAACTGATGTCTTTTTTGCACAGTGCTAAAATAGTTATTCTCAGGGGATTTACTAAGGTAATTTTGAAACTATACCATAATTTACAGGAATCAGACAGAAATGAAAAATCAGGCAGAACAAAACACCTAGGGGTACATTATCTGGGACAATGTGCAAGAGAAGTAATAGATGTAGTATCTACCACTACTATTAGAGAGACATGAGCATTTCAGTCTTCATTCATTGTAATAAAAAGGTCCCCTAATACCCACCCTTGATGATTCTATTTTACCTAATTGCTTTGTTTTATCAGCTATGGAAAAATGTATATTCTGCATTACTAATCCCATTAGTGCTTTCAGAGGAAATGTCAGAATAATTAAATTCCTCAATGATCAGTATTCTGTCTTTTTTTTGTCAGGTCCTTCCTGTACTTACACTATCATGCACTGCCACGCTCTTTTGCAATTTTAAAGCAAGGTCAGGTACTAAGACAAAATTTTGCTTTGTATGAAGCTTTGCTTAGCAAGGACTTTTAAACCTTTAGAAATATGAGCATTTAATAGAACCAATAACACAAGTGTTTCAGGCAAACTGAATGTGTTTCAGCAGAAATTTTGATAATGATAGCACCATCCAGAGAACCAAAATATCATCGGGTTTCAGATTTATAACACCAGTCTAACCTGTATGCTTGAACACTTCCCTGGCCAATTCTGCATAGCCAATGAAAGCTGCAGACCTCAAGTGGGTTCAGTCATGCTCTAAAGAGTCCCGTGTCTAGACTAGGGGATGACATTAGATGAATTTAATTCAAGGGAAGGTGCTCAGCTGCAAATTCCAAGTACAGACTCCAAAATTTAAAAAAGACTTTCCAGTTCCTATACAAAAGTTTCTGTGACTGAGAGTATGCAAACATAGCTCAAATATGTATGTGAAAGCCACCTAACCAACAATTTGAGAAGATAAATGAGAAATAAAACAGATGGGAAAAATCACAAGCATGGTAAAATATTTTTCATCTTACTAGAGAGATTATGGATGATAAGCACTGTTGCTCTCTTAAATTAAATTTTAATATTTTTCAGGTGTTCAATAGTTCCTGTATCTTGGTACCTGAAGCCCTTCGTGGAATTCCTCCTATAAAAGCTCTGCTCTCCACAGCGATGCTGTAAGAATATGGCCCTTTGTTGAGATTTTTCAGGTTATTTCAGCCAATTTGATATTGCCTTTATCACACACACTAAGAAACTTCACTTTCTACCTTGGGAGAGCTTAAATCTACTATGCCGGCAGTATCTAAGCTCAGAGTGAGAAATGAATAGATTTCTTGTCCTTGTTTCTAGTCAAGATCCTGAATATATTTGCAACTGCTTTTAAAGAGTCCAGGTTTTTTGAAGATTAATTCTACTTTCCCAGTTCTACCAGAGTAGGAACGCCTTGGGACAGTAAGCATGATGGTCTTCTGTCATGGGGACGAAATTCAGTCTTGCAAGAAGGGGACACCTAAAGTACTTATGGCTCATGCTTTTAATTTCAATAGTTCTTTATGTTTGTTTTTCTGTAGCAATTTTCTACAGAAATCGACACACTGTATTGTAGCCTACTGAAACCACAACAAAACAGAGAACATAGTTGTATTGATATCGTACTTATTTCAGGCAAATGATTTTAGTTGACTGCACGTACAGGTGTGAGAATGATGATGCTTCATATCTACCAGTCAGCCTGCTCCCTGTGATTAATAGTCTTGCACATTCTACTGCTTCTTGCACCTCCTAGTGTACAATTCCTGAGAGGAAGCTAGTAGAAGCTTGATCTGAGACTCTCATCAGATTGCATGAGACCTGCTCTTATGGTACTAATAAGAAGTTAAAATATACACATGCATCCATGTGTACAGCTCAGTAGAGAGATCTTGGCTGTAAAGTAGTATGATCACACTGAGAAAAAATATAAAATGTTGGCAGCGATTTCCAGCAAGAAAGGCAAAATTAGCTCTTCGCAGCTACTAGCTGTTAGTGACTGAAGGGTATTGAGACAGTAGCTAATTAGCATTACCACAAGGGAGCACAAAGTAGAATGTGCTAACTGTATTTTTCTCTTTCTCTTAAAGGTTTCAATGAAACAGACTCTACAGATTCAACACTGAAAAAAGTACCTCAAATCCTACACATGTGCCATCTAATGCAACAAACCTCATTTGCTGATGGTTCTTACATACTTTTGTATGAAGTATAATGTCATTTTGTTTCAGTGTGGCACTACCATACACTTAGAGTGCAGATGGAAGAAAAATTGGATGGTGCTCAAATCAGCAAGAAGTTAAATGCACTATCTCTATTTACTGACATTTCGAGCCCTTAGACCAGCAATATGCAACTTATCAACTGCTTTAGAGGTTACTTTTTGAAATCAAAAGTTTAAGGACTATTTCTGTTACTCAGGTATCAATAATGTCTTCAAGCTTCTATATATTAGATGATCTAGGGAGAGATTCAAGTATGTTGCCAACTATTTCTACTGATAAGAATGGAGTGTCATGAGTCAGGCACATGGTCAATAAAATGCCCCATAACAGCTAGAAAACAAAAATTATCTGAGGAAAAGAGGCATACACATACCCTTCAGCTGGTATTAGCATAAAAAAACCTGCCGTGGTTTGGTTTTGATTTTTATATTAAAAAAGGAATCTGGTTTAGGGGAAATCCATAGTAGTTTGCCTCCAGTGCAGGCTGCAGTGTACTGCTGTGGCTGTGACAGGTAGAGTTTGGTGTGACCCTGGTTCAATTATTTTCTAAATTATTAAGCATATATTGAGATTGCATACAGCTAAGAAGTGCTAAATCACACTCAGTATCCTAGGTCATGTACAAAACTTCACAATATTTGTTAGTTCTAATTTGTTTTGCATATTCAAACGTAAGTTTCAAGAGTCAGATTGTCCTGAACACTGAATTATCTATATTATTGATCATTATCATTGTGCAATTATTTAGAAATGCTGAATTGAAGAGTTGGACTCTTCATTCATTGATTCATTAAGAGCTTTTGGCAATTTTTCATTTCATTAGTTTTTGATCATGAAGGTATGTCCTTGAAATGACATGGCAGAGCTGAAGATGCAATTAAATTTAAGTCTTTTTATGACAGCTTCGGGCTACCATCTCAGGTTGCTTTCTAGTACAGATGCTTTATTTTAAACTAAAAATACGTTCTTAATGCCATTTTGTGCTAAAGAGAGCAAAAACTAGTTCTTTAGCCATTTCTGTGCTTTGGGCCACTAAAAATTTCTCCTCTTTATTCTGAGGTGATATTATACAAATTCCCAAACAGTATTTCAAAAGCAGGTGAGAAGCATCGGCAATTGGACCATATACGCAGAACTCATCTGATGGACTGGCAGAAATTCCTGCACTTTTAAAGATGCAGATAACTTCCATTACTGGACTAACTTAAAGCTCTAACTTAAAGCCCGTTGAAATCACTGGACAAAGCTCCCATTGACTTCAAAGACTGGTAGAGTAGATACCAGAAGTCTTTATGTCATTCCTGAACACTTTCCAGAACAGCCACTACATGTGTGTTCATGCATGAAGAGCTCAAACACTGAAACTTTTGGGAAGAGAAACCTGCTGCTCATTCTCTGTTTCATCCCTTCTTTTTCCTTCTCTCATAAGGAGCGAGTACCTGAATGTGCCCCAGAATATGTAAGCACACTTCAATAAATGTCTGGAGGAGGAAACTGTGAGGTTGTGAGATGAATTTCTGACAGGTTACAGGAAAGGTCCTGGAATTTTGACCAGGTCAGTTCATAAAATAGGATTTCAAGCTTTATTGTCCTCTCTCAAAAAATCATCAGTGTTAAAAGTGTATATTGCTATGGAATACAATACTTGCAATGCTGAATTATTAATAATGAATCTATTTTTTTTTCTTTATAAGATTTGGAACCAAAGAAGTAATTTCAGCTCCATTCCAAATCCCACTATTTCAAAGGTAATTACTGAAAGTACAGGAGTAATTCATTTGCTCTGCTTGGGCCATCTGGCAAATTTCTGAGCTTTACAGTTTGTTGATCTTCAGAGTCACCCTGCAAGTTATACAAAATAAATATTTCTGAACTCTACAGCAGTTACAAAATTAGGTAAGATGTAAAAAAAATAGAAAAATAGAAATTCAAAGAGGTTCTACTAACAAAGGCTGAGGAGTCACATTGATGGCAAAATAATTTTGAAATCTGAAGAATGGAAGGTATTTAATATTAATTAATTTTTTTTCCATAATGTTTGACTAGGGTTTCCATCTTCTGATATTTTTCTGAGATGTGCCTCTATAAAACAGTTAAATGCAAGTGGTCAGCTACCCTGCAGTGACTGACAGAAGCGTTATAAGATAACAAGTCTCTTACAATGCCCTACAAACAAGAAAAAAAGCATTGCTAGTGAAATTGTATCAGACTTGCTTCTTGAAAGTAAGACAAGCTGTACTGAAACTTCACTGAGGAGAGATTTCTGCCAGGCTGATAGCTGATTAGCCAGAATGGTTGTGCCTTGGACAAGACACCATTAGATGGTCCCCCGGCAACTGGGTCTAAGGACATAAATGGCTGTGGATATGGTCTTTGAAACCTCAGGATGTTTGAGTCAATGAACATTGACTAAATCCATTGGTTTTATGTGGAAAGACATATATTGCTAAACAGAGCAGGCTCCAGTCATTAATAAATTTACCATGTGGAATGCCAAAAGTGTGATATATATTTATATACATAAGGGAATTACTTTCAAGATTAAGCTGCTACTGAATAGTTTATTCACATACAGATAATCAGGAGAACAGCTTGTTAATCAACTCTGATCCCCTGTTATTACCACCAATACGTTGTCCTTCATAGAATTCTGGAGTCACTTGTGTAAGACCCTGCATGAGGGTTATTTCTTTAAGTAAAAGTTTAAAATTTCCTTGAGCAAGAATACATAGCATGCTGGATGAGAATTAAGCCCCCAACCTACAAAGCCCTTTGCTGGCAGGCCCAAAAGGTCTCAGTTAGCATCTTGGAGCTGAGTTAAGGGTAGCTGATGACTACACACCTAGCACACCTGTTCATACCTGATACCTACAAGTTTTTAAATCTTTCATTTTTCTAACTTCCATTCCTAAACCCATGAGAGTTTGTAAATTAAATATGTAATGGTTATTAATTAAATACTATTTATTTGTGTTTGCATTTCCATTTTTTAAAACTGCTTCCCAGTCTGAGGTTGTTGTGTTCATATACACACTATAACAATGGACAATCTAACAAGGTAAAAACTCATGAAAATAATTTCCATACAAAACAAATAAATATGCAAATAACATGTCCTATTCCATCCATTTAGCCAATACCCCAAGCAATCTAAACAGCACAGCTGCAGGCCCTTTGAATACAAATGAAGGAAAACAGCTAGTGATACAGGCTTCCACATGAGCAAACTTTTTCAATAGTGGGTTTTCTTTCATCATCAAATTGCTCAGAAAGCACTTTTTAATTCTGTTATATTCAAGTCATTCAAACTTTGATAGGAGAGAGAAATTACCTGTAGTATTGATTACCACAGACATGAACCAATGGCCTATGTTCAGTTGCCTTAATACCGACCTCTGCAAGAAAAAGTGTTGGTTTTGATATCTTTCACAAAAACATTTAATAACCAGTCTCCTTGAAAAATAGTTCAGCCACATAACTATGGAACTGTGTTTAGGAGCAATAGTTCCACTAACCATAAAAAAAGCTTGTCACTATGTGCAAACACAGACTTCCCCAAAGATCACATTCTTTGAATGCAAATCTCTGTCAAAGCATTCGTACAAGGGAGTGCTAGGACACAAGAGGGAAAGAAGCTGGGACCTGCATTTACCCTTTGTTTTGAACAAGTGGTTCCTGCCTCCATACATCTCCTCTATCACAACCTCAGATAAACTGTCAAGAAAACAAATTGATTCCTGGGCCCAATCCTCACATACGAGAAAGCAAGATTTATAGGTACCAGAAGGGGAGCTAGCCTGCCAACAGTGTGGTGGAATGGCATTCAAGTTACAAATGTGGAATAGATATGCAGACTCTGAAATTCCTCTGAAGTACGCTCAGGCCTACAGACCCTTGCATTGAAATCTTTCTGGAGACATTAGGGAAAAAAAAAATCCTAAATTTACCCTTTCCTCCAGTGAGCTGAAAGAAATCTAAATAATACAGGAGATGAAAATTCCAGTATTGGTGCCCTGAAAAATTTGTTATTCTAATACTTAGTGCTTTTGATCTCTGGTTATATCAAAAATCATACAATGTCCTTTTTTAATTATTTTATTCAGATACCCACTGTTTCCACACAGCTATGGGGAAAATTACTCTCTTATAATGTGGAGAGTCACATCGTAAAGAAGTGTCTAGATATCACCTTTAGGAATTGCTATATAAAACCCCAGAATCATAAAATATGCTGAACTGGAAGGGAACCATCAGGATCATTGAGTCCAACTTCTGGCCCTGCACAGTAAACCCCAAGAATCATCCAGTGTATTCTTCTGCTCTGAGACATGTTCAAAGATATTTTGCAGGTCCTTCCTGATGAATCTCCAGTTTCCTGTTATGCCCTCTTAAACACCAGTCTCAATGTTTCTTGTTAACCAGTGAGATAGCCTAAAACCTTTTTTCTGCTAGCTTCTCTTTAGCTTTTTCAGAGTTGGTTAAGCCCTACTGCCTCTTGCCTTGTCTTGTCTCTGTATGGACATAAAGTACAGCTCAGCCTATGCTCTTCATAGGAGTCTTTTGCATACTAGAATATTGTAAAGTGTACTCCCAGCCATTTTTTTTCCCTTTTTTTAATACTTAATAAAACTGTTTCCTTCAAGTTTCCATACAGGTCATGCTTTACTCTTGATGCTTTAAGACAGATAAAAATCAGATAATTTATCAACTTTTATTTTTTTACAGGTTTTGTTCTTTGTCTTTTTTTAAACATCTTATTCTCTGTCAGTTTGTCTGATTTTTTGCAGTGGATGGCAGTACCCTATCTGAGAAATCACTAATGCTGAGAATATAAAATGACTTTCCAATTTCCACATATGTGTTGTGTTATTCAATTTGCATTTAGTATCTAGTTCACAATAGACATTCATCCCTTCCACCTTGCCTCCAGCCTAACCAATTTTTCCTCAATTTTTAACTTCTGTCATTCTCCTTAAATGCAGTACTTTGTACTCAGCTTTACTGAGTATCACCTCAGTGGTTTGGGGCTATTTCTCCAAGTTATCAAGATCACTTTGAATTGAACACTTTTTAAAAAGTATTTTCAGTTGCTTTCCCCTTCGGTGTCATGTGTGGATTATGGAAGAAGATTATTGTCCATCATCCTAACAGTTAATGGTGGTATTGCCTATTACCAAGTCAAGAAGAGAGACTCATGGGCCCCTCCTCGATGTGCCCTTTCATTTGACAGAATCCTATAATCACTCTTTGACTGCAGTTTGGAGCAGCAATGCACTCACCCCATATTAATTTTGTAGATTATGATCCATGTATAACTGTGATTAAAGCATTGCTCATGGTCTTAAATTAGATTTTAAGGTCTCAAGATTGGCATTTGCATTATTCCTCCCTCACCAGCCCCCACTCGTGACAGTAGTATAAGCCAGAAGCGAGGTTGTGTGTAGGCTATTCATCTTACCATAAGAGGACTTGCTTTTGGTAAAACCTAAATTCAGATTTCCTTGGACTTAAAGTGCTGACTTAAAGAAATTTATAACATCTATATACCTAGATTGCCCACATAAATATTTGCTTCATTTTATCTGGCTGTTTTTACATAGTATTTCATAGGAGAAAAAAGGGAAAATATATTATTCATTAATTCTAAAAAAGAAATCCAAACATTACTGGAGGGTATTTCTGAGTTTGACAATTGAATAATGATGATAAGGCTACCACACTTAGTTTCAATCACTTTGGTGGCTCAAACACCCAAGGACAGATTTTCCACAACAGCAAGAGCATTGCAGAGCCTGCAAGAATGTAATGACTTCGGCAGAACTGGGAGAGAGCAGGTATCCAGATCCTGGGAGAGGCCTTTCCACACCTTGAAGCAGCTGCTTCCACTTTTCTGTCTCCTTTCCTGCCACGCACACCTCCTCCATGTGGGATCCTGTTAGCATCCTGGCTTCACCTTGCTGGGACGGGAACAGGCACAGAAGTCATCTGCAAACTTTGTCAGAGCAGCACAAAGCAGGCAGCCAAGCTGCCCTTTGTTTTAACTTCCTGGCTTGGAGAGCTGTGGAAGAATGGCAAGTAGTCAAATGCACTCTTTAAATACTTGGGATTACTGGAGCAAGTAATTTCCCAGAACTTTGGGTGCATATGGCCAGCTCTTATATGGTACTGTCACTGAGAAAGCTGCATCACAAATTAGCCATAGAGGTAACTGAATGCCTTAATGATGATGGTATAAAAAGCCTGTTTAAAATACACCTCAGTTTTGCTCTGGCCCTGTTTATATCCCAGTATCTGTGGTTCTCAAGTTGTGGTCTGTGGACCACTAGAGCCTTTTTTATAAAGACTTGCAAACAATAACCAAACATCCTCCTCAGCACAAGCCCCACCAACCTGTCGCTAGTAGTCTCCAATATGTCATGTCACAAATAAACCTAAATGATTCACTAGGATGTTATGAAAAACCTGTAAGGAGTCCACTAGTGAGAAAAGCATAAGACCTATTGCCTGTTTACTGTGGTAGCACCTAGATAACCCTATATAAATTTATTTTATTTGAAGTGTCTTTGCTATTCTATTATAAGGATTTAGGGCAAACAAAATTCTAACACAGATAATAAATTTTTAGAGGTGTTTTAAGTTACTTGCAATTAAACTGTGAGCTTATTTGCATTTTCTCCAAAGTTTATTTATATTTTCAAAATAAATACTATTTTGAGAAGGGATTGGGTAGAATATTTCTGTTTAAAAAACACACACACACCCACACCCAAAACAAAACAAAAATCAACAACAAACCTACAAACAAACAAACCCCAAACTATCAAAATTTCTGGGACCTTTTATTCTGAGCAGTTTCTTACTGTTCATAAATTACTCTGTTCACCCACTATTAAAATATTGGTTATCTCATTGTTTCACCTCGATTTCAATTTTTTGTATTAAAAACTGTGTGTTTCAAATTTATTATGAAGAAGAGAATGGCAAAGGTCTTTAAAATAATAGAAGCAGTACAAACTAAACCAGAATTGTTTTCTTCACTGTGAAGTCACAATACAACTTTGTAGTATGGTAGGAAAGAGAAAATTAAGGAAAGAGAAATCATAATAAATCAAATATATAATATTTTATAAGAATATATTGTTATAAAAACTATAAACAGAGCCTTGGAACATGATCATCCAGTTAGGAAATGAGAATGAAATATGAGAAATCTATCAAGACAACAGGCTGCAAAAAAAAAGATAAGTAAAATACTGCAGATAAGTTTAGTGACATATTCTGCCTCTCTTACTGAAAGGGACAGAATGCTACTCAGAGAGGCCATTACATTGTGAATAATCTCATTTCAATTTGCTTCGTGCGTACTGATGATGGAATTTATTACCAAAATGATGAACATCAAAAAAACAGTCAGCATTGATATAATTTGCCCATATTGTCGGAAATCACACAAGAATTCTGTTGACTGTTGCAAATAAAAATACGTAGATGCTTAGTTAGAGCTTAGATATTATCTCCTGTACCGGAAAACTGAACCACTGAGCACTGTTCCATGATGTGAAATTGTTTGGCCTGGGCTCCAGAACATCAAATTAACTAAATTCTTTGAAAAAAGAAGAATAAAACATTAAATTGAGCATAATATGCAGCTAGAATCATCAGGATTTCTTTAAAGAAAAATATTCACTGGCATGTTGATTTGAATTCTTCTAAGGCATTTTCTAAATGAGAACTTTTAAAGAAATACACAAATTTTTTGTTTATTTTTATATGTATATATGCATGTTTTTCTCTGACCAGAATGTGATTTTTCTCCTAATAACTGGGTTACACTAAATATCTAATCGGATAATAAGTCTCATTACCCCTTAAAGTAATTCTTAAAATAACTCTTAGATAGTCTATCTGGGAATATGGATGTCATGAAGACATTGATTCACTTTCAATTGCATACATCTTAAGCTCAGCTAAGATGATCCATAGACCTCACTCACAGGTTTTTAGTGATGATATTGTGCTCTTTTGACTAGCATGAAGCTTGCAAAAAAGGTCATCTTCTCTGAACATAAGTGTGGTTCTCTCAGATAAGTCTCTTTGTATTTGGTGTAACACCCTGTGTTGGTTAGAAGTCTGGTGGCAAAATAAAGCAATGATTATACCATTTCTTACTGGTACATGCCTTTGTGTTTCATTCCCCCCCACTACTGGACATTCATGCCTCCTGACACCAGCTTCAAGGAGGAAATCTTATGATGGCCCAGTTAATTAAAAGCATTCCAAAGGAAGAAAACTGTGTGTAATAACATGCAAAAGGCACTGAAAGGTTTTGAGGGGGAGAAAAATAACAAGGATTAAAGTGACAAGGCTAGAGATAATCTAAGCAGCTAAACTGGTTCAAATGTATATGCTATATGAACAACTGCAACCAAACTACTTCAGACTTTGATTTAGTAGCTTATAGAATCTTTTAGGGCACAATGCATTTTTTTTTTCTCATGCTAGAATTTCGTTTCAATAGTAATCCAGACTGCAAAGGAGTAAATTCGTTGAAAAGAATAGGCAAAATCTCACTAAGTGGGAGGAGAAATGATGGAAGGAGAAAAACAGACATATATACAAACAAGAAATTTGGGATGGGATCCAGGCAGCAAAAAAGTAGATTATGGGATATGAGAGAAAGCAGGAGGACAAAGAAATGAAGGAGTGAGAGACAGAGAAAGAGAAAATTAATAGTAACATGTTTGTTATTACCTTCCTAAATGCCATTTACGTGATGAAAATAAATGTCAACCTTAAATCTCCATTAGTTTATCATTGCTTTTGTACTCTAACTTTATCAAGGTGAGCCTGATATATCACATACACACACAAAAAATGTATAGGTCAGTTTCCAAATTTTCTCTGCATGTTATTGGATACATAACCTCTCACCTTCTTTGACTCGAGAAAACTGTGTTAGCATGAGTAAAATAGATAATTACATGTTCTTTTTTTTTTTTTTGTCTCAGACTGTGTTTATCTTTCCAGAAATACAAGGATTTGTTTGTTTTAAACTGTTACTTTTTTTTTTCCCTCTTAAAGCTTTTTATAGAGCATGCCGATTCTGGTTTTAGCTGTTGTATTCAATTATGATATTTTTTCAAAAGGATTTTATTCATTCTGCTGTGTTGTGTGGGTGTGAAAAGGCTAGATGTAGACCAGAAAGAAGGAAAGAAAACAGATTTGTTTTTATTCAGAATGAAATATTGAGAAATAAGGCAAATATAGTTTCCAGGCCAATCAGTACCACCTGCCTACAAATATGGCTGGTAAAGAGAAACTTCCTAAAATTGTTCAGCTGCAGTTCTTCATACACAGAGGCACATTCAGCAAATGAAGTCTCAGACAGCTGAAATTTTAAAGTGGTTGTATGGAGATGCGGTGCCTAGTTTTGGCAAATAAAAGGAAAATACACTTCTATTTTTATCAAGGTACACTGTCAGTGTCATGCTGATCAAAGTTGCTTCACTCTGTGTGCTGTTCATTGATTTCCTCATCATTAATCCTCCCAGAGAAGTTGAAAACTGCTTCAATTAAGTAAAAGGCCCCTTTAGATCTCTTTCATTCTTAAAGTAGGTTGTTGTTTTCCTATTCTTACTTTTCATACATTCCAGAAGCAGGACTCATTCAGTCAAAAAGCCTGGATGCATTTCTTAACTAAAGCATTTACATTCAATCTTTCCTTTTTCTTTCCCTTACTTCAGTTTCTCCTTTCACAGTGCACCCCTTGGTAGCTGTCAATAATTTCTCTCTGTCTAGGGGAGTAGGAAAAGGAATAAGTCTTCACAGTCAGATAAAGTGTTATGTCCAGCTGCCTTCAAAAGGCAGAAATTTACAATATACATGCTGCTGCATCACCTTATAAGTGTTGCACTTTATCAAAAGCAATGTATCAACATGCTCCCTTCATGTGTTAGGATTCACAGAAGCTGTAGGAGTTCTTCACATTGCTTAGAGAAACATGAAATTTTTTTAGTACAATAGAGATCAAAAGCTGATCCTTCCCTTTTGTTATCACTTTATTTCCTACCATAACCAAATCAATTTTGTTGTCTAGTGAATAAGATGTAGTCTCAGACCACTGGGAAAAAAAGCAATAAATGGGAAAAATTAGTGTGGCCTCCAAATACTTTCTATTTGGAAACATTTTCCCTTTGAGAACTACTTTCCTTCATTATCTACATTTCCCCTTGAGGAGACCTGCTCTTCCCTCATTATCCACAGAATCAAAGGCTAGTCATTCTCCATCTGTGTCTTTGCCCCATATTAAGTCTGTGATAGAAATTAAAAAGTGCTGTCTTTTGAGTTCTGTAATAGTTGGTGGAATTGATCTATTATTTAAGCATAAGACATTAATTGTAAACAGGGTAATGGAGACCTAAAAGATCTTTTCCTTCCATCTACCCAAAGATTTCTCAGAAGAGGAAAGAGAAAAAAGAAGTTAATTGCTTTATCAACATGTGATAGAAAACAAAGAAGAACAACTGAAAGTGACTAATGGCTGGGCCTGATTCTTACATTCTTTTATTGTTTCTTTCAAAACAGGAGGCCTGATCTACTGAGGGAACTGCTTGTGATTTGCAGCAGCACACCAAGGCCTGGCTCTGCCTCCTATGTACATGTGTGGCAGGAAGAGCAGTGACACTGATATCTGACAGCAGCTCCCCATTTTCTTGTATGAAAGCGGAATTGTATGAAAGGAGAATTTGTCTGGGACTCTGCTGAAAGGTTTGCAAGGGAATCTGCTTACAAGTGTGCTACATGCAGGAGTGAGAGTTTGTCTTTAACATCATCTCTGAGCTCGTTGCAGAGCTGCAGCGGCAGAACCACCTGATAGTGGGCAGCCAAAAGTCAGAAGAGCAATGCAATGCCCTTGCTAGTGATGTGAGAGGGAATGCAGGACCAGCTCCCACAACACAGGCAGTTGCTGCTTAAGCCCAGCTGAATGCCCTGCAGCTCCAGAGTGTGAAGACCCAAGCCTGCTAGTGATTTCCTGCCAGTGGGGCAGGAAAGCAAACAGCTGGTCTGCAAGGTGCTACACAGACAAAACCACCTTGATGAAAGCACGTGCTGAGCATTCATCTACTTTGATTTCCTCCTTTCTTCCTTTAATAACACATAATGCCAAAATAAAAAAAAGATTACTGGTTGCAACAGAAAACATATAACCTCATGTTGCATAAAAATGTGAAATTTAAAGTTTATGGATGGGAGATGATCTTGCTTTTATTAGCAAACTTTCTGAATTTTGCAGAAGCTATTATTACTATCAACACACTACTGGAAAAATTGCTACAGATGTTCAGAAAAATGTGAAGCAAGAGAATAATTGTTTTTGAAAGTAAATTCAAGAAGCTAATGTTTTAATAGTATTCTGTGTTTTATTTTAATGTAAAATTAATATTTTGGGTGTTTTCATGTAGTCCTATTTTGACAGACAGCATCAAAACTAAGTAAGAGCAATGAACACCCTGATCTCTCCAGGAGAGAAATGAACCTATCTAGTCAAGCTTGCATTCTGGTCTGAGACAGCCACCTATACAATTCAACTTTAAAATGCACAACCATTTATAGTTAACTAAGATACTAACTCATACACAAGCTTCTCATCCATACATTTAGTTACGCATCCACAAGGACATCTGACCAATTGTGTCTGATATACTGGTAAAATTACAAACATAGCAGGGGTTTTGTTGCTGCTGTTGTGTTATTATTATTTAGCCTGTATTAATAGTTGCAAATGTTTTTCAAAACAACATTTGCATGAATAAAAATTGTTTTGGAGAAACCAAGGAAGTTTAATAATTTGGATGAATACATTGTAGAGAAAGAACAAGCCAAGTACAAAATTTTCTTTTACGAACCAAACATCAGGTTTTAAAAGATGGGAACCTTGTAATAGGCAGCTTAATCCATATTCAAATATCTAAACAAAACTTGTTTTCAAAAGTACAGAGCATGCAGCATTTCCCACTAATTTCCCTAAGCACTGCCACACTAAGTATTCTGCTTCAAATAGATACAGAGATTTGGGAGTTTATCTATTGACACAGGAACTGTCTTTGGAGCTTAAAATTAAATACTACTCATCTTCAATAGCAGAGAGTACAAAAATAAATGCCAGCATTTCTAGGTACAGGTACACTTATAATTAGATCAAAACACAAATTCCTAAAACATGGTATTTGGCAAACCAGCTGCTATTTATGCTAGCAGCCTATAGTGAGTGCATTTCAGCACTGTAACATAGATATCTAAATCCTGAATGGATTTAAATGACAAACTTTATATTATTTTACTCTATAACATGCTGTGGATCAGATTACAGTTCTTAACACTTTTTTTCTCCTGTTTTGCTTAGTTCTGGCCAGCAGGGTATTTGAAGTTTTCCTCCAGAACTGCTTTAAGCAGAAAGTTGGGTTTTGCTGTCATAACAGCCCACTTTTCAGCAAGAGATTAAATATTTCTTTTGTCTGAGAATGTGAATATGTGGATACTCAAAAAATTGTCTTCTCAGAACTGCTGTCAAGTATTTTTAGGAATTAGAATTTAACTGCCTCAGTTTTCCATCAGCAGTTGCACTATATTACTTGGGAAGAGCGAAGGCAAGGAAGGCTATGCTATAGCCTTGGACATGTGATATAACTATGTGCAACTACATCAACAGAGGAGAATGTAGACAGAAAGCATCAGGTGCACAATTTCAACAAGCAAGTAGTCATTTTAGTCAGAAAAAAAGTTTCCAATATAAGTATTTCTATGGTTGAGACATTGGTTTTTTTGGTGTGTTTGCTTTTGGTTTGGGATGGGGGGGGTTGTGCTGGGGTTTTCTTGCCTGTTTTTTGGGAGCCGTGTTGTGTGTTTTTGTTTGTTGGGATTTTGGGGGGGGCTGGTGTTGGAGAGAGTGGAATACTGGGAAAGAAATAGAGGAAATTTTACTCAAAAGTCCTTTTAACTTCCCCCCCCCCAAATTAAAACCAACTTTTCAGCAGCCATAGTAACTATTCTCTAACTTCTATTTTGAATAAACCCTAAAGTGAACCTTAATTCAAGCTGGTAAGTTTTTCCTGACTCCAATTTATCCCTGGTTGACTCCATATTTCTAGGGAGGGCTGTTGTCATTGCATAATCTTTGTTTAAACTGGACCCAGATTTCTTCTCTTAAGAAGTTCTGACTAGCCTTACTCCCTAGTTTATGGAGCAAGCCTGGGCAGACCCCACTGTTAGAAACTTACTTGAAATTCTGCTTCAGCTCACATCCAAACTATGTCACATTTCATGAAAGGCAAATATATACTCGGTTTGTTTTGGCAAGTATTTCCATTTTCTACATTTGCCATTCTAGGAAAAAAGAGAAGGAAAAACTGGATGGAGACTTACACAAAACTTTTTTGGGGAAGACGATTATATTTGAAGCCATTTCTTACACTGTTTTGGGAATGCCAGGCACACTGACTGTGCAATAGATGTTGACGCCAATCTCAACCTCACTTCTGCATCCCTGAAGAAGTGCTGATTATTAACACAAATTCCCTATCACCCCTGGCAAAAATAGACTGCAGTCTTTTTTTCTCTTTAGGTCTAAAATGAGCAGTAACCTGGAGCATTGCATTAGGGAAGGGCTAAGCAAATTAGCTCGGACCACATTCCATGAAAAATAATTGTTGAAGGATTTTTCCATCTTCCATGCTCAAATATGAATAGTGAGGAGAATGAAATGCACTGGGATTGTAATAAACAGAGTATGGAGTACTTCTGATGAGATAAAAGAAGTAGGTAACAAATGAAATTATCATTAAAAATGAAACAGCAGCATGCAGTAGAGTGAACTTTAATTGGTTATTTTTGTTTTCATGACAAGGATTCAAGCTGTGATCAAATGAGCAGTGATTTGTAGCTTTCCTTAATTGGAGGGACAAAAGCTGCACAATCTGGTGGGAATGAGGATGACTGGCTGCTGAAAGATGCCAGTGATGCCCCAACTACTCATTTTCATTTCAAATCATCAATATTTGAAGTCAAGATACTGTAGCTGTTTCATTTCCTCTATAATTGAACTAGGGGGAAAAAGGATCCCTAAAAAGAATTTGTATAAGCTTTCACACAGTTTTTCCACCACCAGGAGGAGCGGGCAGTATGATTGTAGTTGGGCCTGTACCAGTACTGGTAGTTAGGGTTATTCCTCCTCTGGTGCAAGACCCTATATTTGGCCTTGTTAAGCGTCATTATGTTTCTCTCTGCAATTTCTATGCAATTCTCCAGCTTATCAAGGTTCCACTGAGTGGCAGCACAGCCTTCAGGTGTATCACCCACTCCCCGCAGTTTCCTGTCATCAGCAAACTGATACGGGTGTGTATAATAAACATACATCTGAATTAAATTAAAGTCATTAATTTAATTAGCATTGTTCAGTGTTACTGAAAGGAATGATTTTGACAAGAGTGGGAGATTCAGGAGTGGCCACCAGTGCTTGTCTGCTTAGCACAGTTTAGGATGTAAGCATATATAGCAGAGGACTACAGTTGCATTACTGCATCCCTGCACCATTCCTCCTGAGAATCCCATCTATGCATTTACTTCAGCTACTGTACCTTCTCACCTGAAACATTTCACAGACCAAAGAGGAGTGGCGAACAGAAAGCTCCTTAAGCTGTATGAGTCATCTGTGTGCTGCTTTTTGCATATCTTTCATTTTTCTCACTAAGATTTTTTTTTCTTTAAGATAAGATGAACAGATGTCAGAGTGGAGAAAGGAAGGAACGTGCATTTCATTCATTAACATTTCTCAAAAACATAAAGGGGCTTTCTTTTTGACTTTGTATTATGACAAATAATATCATCTTTCACCAAACTGTATCCTAAAAGTAAGTAAATATTTTAGAATTAGATAGTTGTAGGGCCAGTTCCTAACACTTACGTTACTTAGTTTTATAATCAGCCATTAAGTATGACACAGACAAATATTCCAGAAATGCTGACTGTGAATTCCCATCAATTCATTCCCTCAATGCTGAGTGTCCATGGTGCACATGGTGGCAATATAGTGGTACTGAAGCGAATTAGCACAGTTCAAAGACCATTACTTATCTGCAGGGTAAGAGGTGTGCTGTGGCAGTGTGTTTTATGGTTTTGCATATGTTCATAACGACTTCTGTACAGTTCTGTTATTCCCCGATTACCCCAGTTGCAAGTGGACTGCTCCGGTTTCCCTCCTCTTCCCACTTGGTTGTTCCCCGACTTGTCGACCCCTCCCCTGGTTGTATCCCCCTCTCGGGCCCCTCCTCTCCTATCCCATATTTGTACCCTGACTCCTCCCCTTCTTCTAGTATTTTCCCTGCCAATCATAGGTTACTCGGTCCCTCATAGGCTTGAGTAGAAGGCCTCAGGCTTCTACTCCTGCCTGTCATCCCTAAAGCCCTCCTTCCTCTGTCCCTAATAGGCCTGTTTTCTCTCTCCACCCCCCAGTTCCTCCCCCTATATAAGGTAGTGTCCGAGGGCTCAAAGCCGCTCTTGTGAGTAGGCTCCCCTCGAGGCCAGACCTCAATAAAGCGGGATTGCTTAACCTACTCCAAGAGTCATTTTCTGCTTCTTTTGGCGTGCAGTGGCCGAAGGTCCTCCTCTCTGGGGCACTGGTCAGAGTCTGGCGAACTGCCTGCACTCAAGAAACCCCTTGCGGGGTGTGCAGCAGGGCGTACCGTCTGGCCAGAGGCTCCTGAGTCGCCGGGGCAACCGATCCCTCCTGTGGAGGGACGTTGCTTGCCCTGGTGCCCGCACAACTGCTTCGCTGCCCTAAGTCACATCTAGCTCGGGCACCAGCAGGGTTGTGGGACAACCCTGAAGGAAGGCACCGCGGCAGTGTGCCACCTCATCTTGTCCATGGATTGTCACAAAAGTGGTTTGTAACACGCACTTCAGCAACAAACACATAACAAGAAAGGTCAAGATACTACAGCTATATTTTTTTATTATTTTCTGAAACACTTACATGGAAGAATATTGGTTTTGAGCAGCTTTATGTTGTGGTCTTCCCAATTGATACAGCACTTCAGTAGCAATCATTGTAAGGTGAGATAAATGCTGTATTAAGTTTTGCCTAGGAAATCAATAACTCCTAATACCTGAATTTCATCCTACATCCATTCAGGAGAGGAGGTTAGAGTCTATATTATAAAATAAATGAGTATCCACTGTTTCACATCCACATCCGACATCTGAGAGTCACAGAAACTGGCAATTCCAGCTGCTTTTGCCACGCATTCAGATTCAGAGTGGTGCCTGTTACTGGTTTCAAAGACTGAATCTTGTCTAATAGTTGCCAACCCACCACAGTGGTCTCTTGTGTAAAATGAGCAAATCTCACACGTTCCTTGGAATGGAAACACAGGGCAAATCCCCAAAAGATCGACCAGTCATGCTGAAACAAAACTATTTCTATGCAAGCTCAAATGCCACTGGCTAGCCAAAGAGCTACATGAGGAAAGAACTCAAAAATTAAATCACAGCTGAAATAATTTGAGAAAACAGAAGCTGAAATAAAATCAGTGTAAGTCAACACAGAATTGTTGTTCTACTTACAGATTTCTGTGTCAAATAATTTCTGAAAAGTGACATTTTCCTACAAAATATTTTGCTTTTTTCTGTTCCCTCAGAAATGTGCAACTGCTCTGCCTGCACCCAGCTGCAACAGCGCCTAAGGAAAACCTATTGTAGTCCCACTCCTGTAGGATCTGCAATGCACTGCTCCATGCTTTACTTTATTGATACATGTCTGGAACAAGCCTCCCATGGGCTTTCCTGGATACCTGTTCCTCTGGCTTCTCACCTTTGAGACTACAGCTCATTCTGTGCCCAGAAATCCGTAGTGTGGGTTTGGCTGACACTGCTGTAATGAGCACATTTTTGACAAAGTAATTTGGCTCCCTCCTAAATGTTCCATATTTCGTTCACTTCTCTTTTCAGTCTGCCCTCAAAGTGTAGATAGCTGGGTGGCCTCCCTGACCCTCTGTCCTGCTTCTTGTAATGTGTAGTGGAACCTGTTCTCTCCTATCTCTGTCACAAACATGGGGGACTTCCTTGAATTTCTGTGCATATGAAGCTGATGACCCTACATCTAGTTTCCCTTGGCCCTGGTTCTTTCAGCTGTGATCCAGCACTGATGACTCATCTTCTCCTAATCTATCAAGGCAGCAATATTCTCTTGCAAGCATCAGTCATAAGGCCACCTATCTCACAACCCTCTTGTCTCATATTGATGCTTGAAAATGAAGGGGTCTGTCCTGGCTGCTTATATGCTGCTGTCTTGCTCTGGCAGCATTGTTAGGAATTTGAAGATTCCATTAGACAGACTGGGATAAGGGAAAAAATATTTTTTCTCCTTCATGCTCATGATAGAAATAGGATAATTATTCCAGGCGTTAATTGTGTCTGGGGTGGGAGAAGAGGAATATTTCAAAGGTCAGTTATTCAGCCTTTGCCCAGATGAAGATCTATTGAATTTTGCAAAAGAACAGCAGGATACCCTATTAAGTTTATTTTAATTTGGGAGTTTTGTGAATAGCTGCTTTCCAGAATAAAGCAAAAATGATACAGAGAACAAAGGTGTGCAGAAACAATCATTTTCTGCAAATGAGACTGCATCCTACTCCATTTTTCTCAAGCTGAGAAAAAAAATTAGTCTCTTCTGAAGGATTTGCCACCCCATTATTCACCATATGCCATTACTGAGCAGTCAGGGTCAGAGTTGTGACTGCATGCGTGGGTTCTGCTCTGAGACCAGGTAATGACAGAAGCAGTCAATGCCCTCAGGGTACTTACAGGCCTCTCTTGCTTTTGTCAGAGGGTTTAAGCATCACATGCACATCAAGCCTGTTCTCATCAAGAGACTCCTTGGCCAAACCTGACACATCCAAAGCAGTTTAGTCCACAGGAGGCCACTGGGGTGTTGAGGCAACTTTCTTTCATAGGTGTCAAGAACTGTGGCTGATTCAACATCTCCCAAACCAGAGGCTGCAATTTCTCATCACTCCTTATGCATCAACCCTGTGAGGACCCTGAAGGCATTGACTGCTCCTGCGATCCTCTACTCCCTCCCATATTTGATCCCTTCTCTCTCATAATTTTCTGATGGTTCCCATCTCAAGACTATAGTTATTCATGCATTGCTGTAGTGGAGCTACGAGTAGTGGAGCTACGAGAAGGGGCTGACAGGTCAGGGAGGAGGGAGCTCTCATGCTATGGGACTCTGCAGAGCCAACAATACAGGGGTTCCTGGCAACTGACTAAAGCAAACACAGCACAGTGGTACTGTACAACCAGATGAACGGGGGGTCAGGCTGGGCTATAGGGAGGTGGAAGGAAGCTGTCACATTCTCTGCATGACATTTGGCAGCTCTGTAAACCAGAGTACATGAAACAGGCTGGTAAACCATCCTCCTGCCCATAGGCAGGAGCTACCTCACATGACCTCCACCAGCTTTACATTGCAGCCGGTCTTACCCCATGTCTGAAAACCCCTCCTGCTTGTCAGAATGAAAGTAATTTTCTCAGTATTGGGAGACAGGACACAGCAGCTGAAGGAAAATGCCTCCAAACGGCCGTGCCTGAAGTATTCACACAATCCAGGTGTTGCCTTTTGTTTGTCTGTCTGTTTCTGTCTGTAGAAAATATTGTTGCTAGTAACTTCCACCATTCATTGCCACTGACATGCATGACATTGCATGGAGTGACTGCAATCTGCCAGACTGGATTTTACAGCACAGGTTTACACCCACCTTTGGAAAATCCACACACACCACCATCCTTTATGGGCTTAGACAGGCCTATTGGATGGCTTCTGGCTGAAGGAGGAAAATCATGGACACTGATACAATGCACATACCCATGCTTTACATTTACGCATGTATGGGCACCTCAGGCTTTCCTAGGAGCAGTTGAATGGCTCTGGAGACACTGTACATCTCAGAAGAACTCCCTGTTGGGAACTCCATCGATTGGAGCATCTTCTTTCTCTCACAGCCTTTTCAGATTTCTTGGGTGACCACTGTTATGCTGGTTCTACCTTGATCTTCATTTGCAATCCCTTGCCTCTGTTTACACTAAAGGCATATTAATTTCCACATTTTTTTCTGTATAGTAGACAAATGTCGATTCACAGCTTTGGTTGTTCTTCACTCTCTCTCTAACATTGTTATTAATGTTTGCTTGTAGATATTTTTATGGGTTGTTCACTAAAGAGCACTTGCATTCCAAACTGAAATCTTGCCACTACAGATACCCAAAAAATATTGTGTTTTACAGTCTTCCTTTTAATGCTGATTGCCTCCACAATAAAGAATGTTACTGGGAAAAAATATTAAAATGCTTGCTACTTGATTCCTTATTCAAGGATCTCAGCTTCACATCACAGAGAGGCAAATTAAGGACATACTCTACACTGTTAGAAAACATCCATTAGATAAAGCTAAAATTACATTCTTTTAGCAACTGCATTATATGTGGTAGCATCACTCCTTGGTGAGCTCTCAGTGTGGGCTGCCCATTTGAACTCTGAATAATGCCTCAGCTTTACATCTTTAACTCTCCAGTGTTATCTGCCTAAAAAACAAATTAGTCTTTGTAAATTACGTAATTGTTATTACAAAAAAAAAAAGGCAAAAGAAAATAAGGCTCAAAAGGACCACAAGCAGAGTTTATAAAGACCTCCAAGGTCACAATATTCTTTATGGAATGAATGATCCATCCATTCAGCTCAGAACAGGGTAATTGCAAGGGCCAGCACAGACAAAATGTCAAGAAACCATGTCTGACTATTTTTATTTGCTTCTACCCTGTCAAAGCCCTGAATAACCCTATTGACAAAATACATTAATTTTCCCCTTATGTTCCATTCTCTTATCTGATAGTAATTGTCCCATTCCGTGGGACACACAACCACTTCAGTGGCCACAGTTGGTCACTGAATGTGAGAAAGACAATAGCAACTGGTCACAGCTTTCCAAGGCTATCTGGCTTCACAGCTAAGTACAAACAGCTGCAGTCATCAATCTATACCTTCAGGTAGGAAAGCATGAGTCCCAGATAAGATACACAAGACTCTGCAAACAGTTTGCAGAGTTTTCTATGCTTTCTAAACTGGTTTCTTTCAAATAAAAAATCAATTTCAGAGTCTTTGCTGGTATCTCCCAGAAGTTTGGGGTATCTCTGGTATAGGCAACTGTTTCTAAATCACCATCACTTTCCACACGGCCCTGTAAATTATTCCTTAGAATACAGAATCCCAGACTAAAGTGGGTAATCCCTGTTTGCATTGAGGCTATTCAAATAAAAGCCAAGAGAATTTCAGTGATATCTCATATTCATCTTTCGTCAGGTCTTAGAAAGTATATAAGATTTTTTTGGTCTAAAAAAACAGGTCACACTTGTAAAAATTTTGCAAGCTTGCATAACAATTTCTGACATCACCTTTCTTTAGTAATGTCGTTGTAGGTTCTTGGTGTTGTTTGTATGCCTGGCTGTGCTGTGCTACTGAGCTTCTGGGTAGAGCAGATCATTCAGCTCCAGTTATTTGCATTGCAAGAGGATCAATGGTGATAAATAAATGAAGCATAAGAAGCTTAACATTACTGAAAATATGTGCGGAGTTTTAGCATCAAAAATCTTCAACGATAAGTTTTAGCATCCAAAGAGAAAAGAATATAATTTAACGTTAATTAATATACACAGCCATAAGACCCAAAAATACTAATATTTCATCACAGGTGAAAAATCTGAGAAGCTAGAGAAGTTAAAAAGGCTTCTGAAAGATGTCAGTGTGAGGTTCTATATTTATTATATCTTTATATTTTTTTTTTTATCAGATACATGTGTTCCACACTTAACACTGTTTCTTATGGCTCATAAACTTGTATTAGCACATGGCAGGAAAGCGAGAGCTCTTAATATACTCTGTCTCATCAGGACTACAAGAAACCCCTGACCTATACTCCCTCTCTTCGGTGGATTTCTAAAAAAAAGTATGTAGGACTGCCTTGAATGTGTTCCACCTGGATTAGAGAAAAAACAAAACCCAGGAACTTTCAATAATATCTGAAAGCTTGACATTTATTGGGAAAAAGCAAATCCCTTCAGAATGTACTCTAATTATAAATTACCTTAGCTGTTCTAAATATACAAGTTATACATTATAAGTAATATTCATATAAATATGCTAAAATTATAGAACATATTCTATCAAAATGTCCCTAGGTTTAATCTGCAGACATTTAGCTGAGTTGGATGGAAACTCTACATCCTGTAATACTTCCACCTATATCCATGAACAGTGTATCCACCATGGCCCTGACCTGTGTCTCTCAGAACAGATTCTCCTTGCTTAGTGGCTTTATTCCTAAAATACTTGTGAACTTGCAGAGTCCATCCAGTGGAAAATTCCTTGCTACTGACCTATGAGTTAGCCAATGTTAATATGTTTAATTCCAGTGGTATTGTTTCATCTTTCTAGTGAAATTGCTAAGCAATAGCACATGGAATGTGAGAGGGGAATAACAGAGCACAGCAGCGTGTCCAAATTCATATAGGTTAATGGTTATTCCTTTCTCAAAGATCACAGCAATAGTTCAGCTTACATTAGGAGAATTTGCCTAATTATGTACAGATTTATAGCATCCCAGTTCTGCAAGTAATTTATAAAAGCTTGAGGGAGATGATGGACTGTTCGTATTTGCTCAAGTATTCTGACATTTCCCACTGTTGACGTGGATAATGCCAAAGTAGATTTCTGCACCACATTATGGAAAAAATGCTTGAAAAATCTGTGGATTTTGCCAAAACTGTTGATGAGCTATAGCTACAAAAAATTAGAGAACACTTTAAAATGTGACATGCTTCCAACCAGACTTCAGTTTTCTTGGATCTCTGTCAGATCTTTCTCTGATGACATACCATGCAGGCAAAAATGATACCCCACTCCTTTCTAGGGGTATTATAGGTGAAATGTGTAGCCTTGCAATATTTTTGACTAAAAACTGTCACTGTGAGATAAAGGATTATCTTTTCTGAATAAACCTCTAGGTCAAAGCTTAGGGTTGGATGTTTCCTTTTGCCACAAGACCAGTTTTACATCTCACAGGATTTTTCTGGGGCTAGGTTTATAAACAAACTTAAAGCTCATGCTCCCTTCAGTAAGAGCCATTGAGCCCTGCACCTTGATAAAATTGCTCCTTCCTTTTGCCGTGCCACTGTCGCCCACTAGTAAAAAGGGGTTGTACCATCTCTTCTTGCTCATTCTGTCTACTGATGCTCAGAGAATCGGTAGATAAGATCCCTCTACCATGATGTTACCAGGTTCTGCAAAATGCTGCATGCCAAGAGGGAGGATCATGTGTGGCTGGGCTGACCAGAATGTGAGTACATGCACTGGTGCCTCGGTGTGGACAACCTGCACCACTCAAAGACAAATGACAGAAAGTTAGTTCAGGAGACAGCTCATTCCAACTGTCAGACCTCACTCAGAAGACCTCAGCAGCTGGCAACCTCAGTTAACCAACCAGAACAGATAGGCTGCTTAGCAGAGTTGAAAGGGCATCCCCACTACATGAATAAATATAACCTACAAAGTACTGCAGTGTTTGTTGTAAAACTGAGGTGCCACCTTTAATGTATTCTTGTGAAGGAAGTGTTTCCTGCTTTGTCAGTTGTCTAGGGCTTCTCTGGAACAAAGATCATCCCTCACAACTATTTGTGGACCAGGTATATGATCTGGATGGGATTCAGATTTATAAATAATTTTATTAATTATAATTAATTTTATTCAGATTCATAAATAATTTCAAGCCATTCAACTGATGCACCTACTAGCACTGGTAAGAAAGATCTACAAGTATTCCTGTCTATTACATGAAATGGTTCCCTATGACCTATGTAAACATTCCCCATTTTTTTTTATTTGTTTGGTTTTTATTCTCACCCTAGGTCTTTTCATCATATTTACCACCAGGATGGAGCAGCAGCAAAAGAAATCACTGCATAAATAGTGCATTCCAATATTTTAAACTCCGCTTCAGTCCTCTTGGACTGAAACTATTTTGCAGCTGCATTTATTGCCTTTAAACAGGCTTTCACAATTTAACGCTTGCTTGGAGTTAGGTAAATTAAATGCAATTTTACATGTTTTCACAAAGATAAAAATTCTTGAAAATGGCTTGCTTTGTTTCTTGATTCGGCAGAAGCAGACAGCATGACAAAAATACTGAACAAGAACATTTTAATACTTGTAGTGGATAGAAGTCAGACTGTGAAATAATATTTCTCCTTATTATTTAGTACTCTAGATTTTGGCGAGGAAAAGGTCATAATTGGTTTGTTACAAGGCTATTGCTGAAGTTAGTTTAAATTACTAACTGGTTAAAGTGGCTAATGTTCTTGTAGGAATTTTATTCGGTGCAGAGAGGAAACCAGAAGTTTACTATCATGTGGACAAAGCAGATTGAAGCCTACCATCTGGACACAGAGCTCAAATAAAGAGCTCCTCCAAGTTCAGTTGCCATTTCCGATGCATACAGAATCTGCTAATAGAAGGAAACCAAGGTGGTTATTGGCAATTGTCCAATTTTTAATGATAGCTTTGAGTTCACTACATCAGGCCCATTTTATTAGACACAAACTTCTAACACTCCTGGCCTAGAGCCACAGGAGAGGTACCTTGTTACTGCTGGTCAGCATGGATTTTTTTTCCTCATGGAACACTAGTTCACTTTGATTCCATGCCTAACAGAAATGTGTGGTTTTTAGGAAAAGAACCCACCTGTGAAAGGCCATGCTTTAGGAGGCAAAGTTGTGTGCATGGTGCTTTAGTCCTTATTAGCATCTACTTTGATTCTCATTGAAACTTCCTAGATTGCAGCTTTGGAGCAGAAATGGCAGACCAGCTTGCTAGCAATGCAGTAGTACCCCTGTTAATGATCACTAAGTGGCCCCTGCAACCCTGGTATTGTTTTCTTTAATGAGAAAACCAAGAGGATGTTGAACTCAATTTGTATTGACTGGCTGAGTAACCCTCCAGAACATTTTCTTTAGAGATAATAACACATTACTTAAACCAAAGGCTATCAGCAACTACTGCTCAAATATTGAGGAAACTCACATCAAGAACTCCCACACAGAATCCCGATTTTCTATTTTGTGTTTAGGTACCAGATATCGGTTGGTGTATGAGCTCTGAAGCATCAGTAAAAACATGATCACAGGGAATAGGAAGAAAAATATATCATTACAGACACAAAAAGCTAAAACTATGATCTGACAGTGACTTCAGCAATTTTTGTCCCAGTTTTCCTTTGTCATGCTAGACATGTATGTGCTTGTGTACACATGTATATGAGAGACAATGCCTACGAAATAGACAAGAATATACTTATTTTTTCACAAACAGACTACAAACAGCAGGTAAAAAGCCACAAGGTCATTGTACAGTAGTTTTATCTTTTGAACAGGGACATTTCATCCACAGACATCACACACACAAGAGAGTTATGTACAAAAAGAAGCCTTGAATCCCACCTGCTATTGGTGTCAGAAAATGTGCAGATGAAACAAATCAAATCCTGACCTGCTCAGCAGACCAAGTCTTTCTGCTTTTCCAGGAAAGCTTTGAGGAAGGCTCCTGGTGTTGGCTAAAACAGCTTCTATGTTTAAATGTTATTATCTGTAAGTTTTCCAGGTTGATAACTGGCTGATATCATCACACAGGTCTTGTGCAGTTCCTCTGAATATTAGGACACTTTTTGCTCGTTCCCTTATTTATCTCAGGTTTGTGAGCATTTAGAAATTGA
Organism: Calyptomena viridis; assembly: GCA_013390005.1. NCBI lineage: Eukaryota > Metazoa > Chordata > Aves > Passeriformes > Eurylaimidae > Calyptomena > Calyptomena viridis. The sequence goes on along the minus strand of WEIV01013357.1, from coordinate 51,003 downwards.
CTGCATTTTTAATAGATATTGAACTCCAGATCAAGTGCATGTGCTAAAGAGTAACAGTGGAGGAACTTTCCTCTCCTGAGATTTCTTTGTGTCTATTGAAGATTGAGGTTTATTGTTGTTTTGTTGTTGTGTTTTATCAAGATCTCCTATGAATTTTAATCATAAAGACTATCCAAGATTTTGGGATCTAAATCACTCATTAGCCTGATTCTTAACATGGAAGGTTGTGCTCACTTTACCTACTGCCTTTTTTTCTTATTATTGCCGTGGATAAGTAAGCGCCAAGGATTCAAAAAAACCATCCATACAAGGAATATTCTTGGAAAGTTATGAATAGATCTAGGAAATCAAGGGAATGAATTACTCCAATATGTATTTGGGGCCAAATCATGAGATTTGAAAATATTTTTGCCCATCTCTGTGGTAGGAGTTGGTGGCAAGATTTATGTCTGTTTTAACACCAAATACATTTAACATTTCATTGGATCAGGAAATCCTATAAACATGGCTTTAACTGCAAGCATTGAATTGAAAAGCACTCTTAGAGAGAAATACACATTATGGCACCTAAATAACATCAAGAAAGAACTGCAAAGGGAACATAAAAAGGCAAAGAAATGGATTTTTCTTTTCTTCCGTACAGAGTTCAAATTTATCACTGCAGAACTTGCAGGCTAGCACTGTTTCCATTAGTGCAATTATACTAAATGCCCTCTGGAGTACTGAATAAGTCAATGGACAGGCATTAGGACACAAATTTGATAAGCTATCTGAATAGATGTAAATACAGAGAGCTCAGCATCAGTGGAACAAGACTGCAGTAGTAACTGGTTTCTGTGCTTGAGCCACCACAACAGCATTTCTTCTTAAGTGTGTGTATCTTTTGCAGCTCTCTTGAGAAGTTCTGCTAAGGAAGCTGTTTTTGAAGGAGTTAATGGCAAGGAAAAATGATTTCTTATAAAGATCTTATAAAGGGTCATTTACTCCCAATTATTGCAATAAGCAATTGCTTTCTCCTGATACCAAAGCAAAGTGTTTACTATTGCTAAAAATCTCCAAGCTCTATTTCAATTATTTTATCTTGGATATATCACTATTATAAAATTTTTTTTCATTGTACATGACATTTCACAGGGCCATGACAGGAGAAAGCACTTTTCAGCACACAGATATAAAAGCAATTTCTTCTGCAGCTGTCCTGTCATCAAAGCTTTATTTAAAAGTTGGGACCTCAAATGTTCCATCTATTTGAAATTTTATTTCTTTCAGTTTCAGCCAATGTCTACTGCTGTACCTAACAAAAATGAGAATTCATTCAAAACCAGGGGCTTAGTGATTAGCAAACATGGTTGTTGAATCCTGGAACATATATTTTGCTATTGTTAATCATCTTTCATGATATTTTAAAATCCAAAGCTATTGTTAGATGAGGTTTGCGGATAAATCCTTTTGAGATAAATAGCAAAAAAACAAGTGCAAATAACATCCTTCTGCATTCTCAGCCTCTAGGATTGGATTATGAGAGTGTAGAAAGTTACAATGATGGATTTTTTTTCTGAAAATTACCATCTCTGCTAAGATGTTCATTTCAGTTGAGGAATTACTATAGTACTTTCAGTTTAAGACCAATTGCATTAAGACAGACTCAGTATCACTATAACACTTTTCATACAGCCCTTGATGTCCATTTTACAGCAAAAATTTTTAGCAGACCACACTTCTGGCATTAAATCACTCTTTCAAATTGATAAATACTCAGCAAAGTAGAGACGTGATCGGTTTCCCACAAGCAGAAAAGGCAAGGGGAAAAGTACGTGAAAAAGTGTCCAGTCTGGATCAAAAAGCCAACTGGAAACAAAAGGCTTATCAGTTCTCACCACACCTCTCAGTGTGCTTTAACTTGCACCATGGAGCAGTCTCAGAGCATACCATCTGGTGTGGTGTTTTGTTTTGTTTTCTCTAGTGAATGAGAGAAACTAAAGGGGTACACACTCTAACTGGTTTTGGGTGTTCAGCCTGTGAGACTAGCCCAGAGCTAGTCCAAATTCCATGAGTTCTATATCAACCGTTTTGCTCTACAGATCTGCTTTTATTGCCTTATCCATTCTGCCAACACAGGTATTGCCAAAATGCCACCTGTACTGTGGCACTCACTGCTTGTGAGAGCATTTTCATCCCTTCTGGTTAACCTGATGCTGACAGTTAATTTTCCCCCAGATTCTAAGTAACGATCACAGCTTTGCACAAATAGCTGTTGCAATCTGTCTGCTTTTTCTTGAGCAACTAGTTGGCTTGATTATGCAGGAGGTTACCATCTCAACAGCCTCACCCTTAGCAGTTCCCAAAAACTTCTAAGTTCCTGTGGGTTTATTGGCAAGTTTACCAAGTCACATTCTCCTATTTTTCTCTTCAGTCACATTCTCCTATGTTTTTGTTTTCACTTCTGCCTATCCTTGCTACTGCTGGGGTTGAAATCTTTGCCAAACGTCCCAGGTTTGCATATTTCCCTATTTGTACCATCTCAGTTAGAAAGTGTCGTTGCATGGCAACACAATGCAAAGCATTCATTTAGTGACACAGAACACTCTACCTAAAGGCCATTTAGCACACGGATTCATTTTTGCAGAGAAGACTAGACAGAAAGAAAGGGAAAACATCCACAGATCCCAGAACCCTTCTTTATTTGGAAGAATGGCTTTTAAATGATGTCAAGCAGTATCTTGTTTTATCATTCATTTATTTAGCAAAGAAAGGAATGAATTCAAATACCCCACACAATGAACACATGTTATTCCCTGATATCAAGATGCAGATTTGGTTTTGAACTATTTTAAATGAATCTGTTTTCTTACTATTGAAATCATCTTGTACTGTGCATGGGTTTGTGCAGAAGCAATACATTTTGGGCTCAATTCTGTAAACACATTAAAATAAGTAACTTGTTACATCCACATGAGTGATCTTGATGTGGTTACTTATGTGATGAGTAAAATTATACTCAAGAGCCCAGCTTTTGCCAACCTAAATTTTGGCATTCAAATGACACTGAAAATTAGAAGAATATCTCTCCAGGTTCATGTAGTGTTGGTGGAGAGACACAAGCCCTCACTAGGATGTAACTCTGCCTATCTAAGGATGTTTTCCCAGATGATACATAGAGGGTGCTGGTGGCAGCTACAATCAGAAGTTGGCCAGATGCCTCAAGCAGAGCAAGACCACTGGATCAAACTGTTTACAGAACTGACCTCATACAGCAAAGCTATTATGCATACAATTAACATTAGGAATGTGCTCATGTTGTGCTGATTTTAATAAAACCGGTCCCACATTTAAAGAAGTGAACATATTCATTCTATAATTATGAGGAAAAAATATTGAAGCATTTAATCCTATTAACATTTTATTTGCATCTGGGACCTCTTACTTTCTTGTCTGGTTTAAAGAGCCATATGGTCTGATGCTCTGAGAACTTTCTTCACTAACATAAGTGCTTCAGTAGCTCCTGGTTTGTACATTGGTGTGTTATTTTGCCAGAAGTTGCTGTGGAGCTCTGGTAGAGCTAACTAAATCCACAGTGTCATACACCCATATGAGACTTTAATCAGTACTGCTTAATAGCCCAGAAATCAAAGCCATTTAAGCCCCATTCTTTCTTCCACTCTCTTATGAAAATCCTAATCCTAGTCAAAAATCTCCGATTAGTTTTAGCCAAACCACACTGCTTCAACAGCAGGTGACTGCAAACAGCTGGAAAAGCTTCTATGTAAAGTAACTTTAAAGGGCCATAAAGGTCATCAGACTCAAATCAAAGTCCAAATACATGTGCAAGCACAGGAGTCCATTTTATAAGCAACCGAGGAACATGCATTGGACATAAAAACAAGCACAAAATGTGTACTCAAGCATATTTAGAGTTAGCCAATGAAAGTATATACCATGTAGGATGTGACTGGCAATCCTGCTTCCTCCTTGTAGCAGGGCTAATGGAAACAGCACTACTTAGAGAATTTCAATCCGTCTGTGAAAATGTTTGCATTCAAAATAGAGAAGCATTTTTAAATTTATGCAATCAGTGCAAAACTGGTTTAGTAATGTTAACTATCGGCATCAGAGGTAATATAATTATTTATCCAGAATAAAACACTTTATCCAAGTGAAAGTATAAACGTTATTTAAGCATGGCATTTGATGAGCAAAGGAGTTGATTTACCCTTTCCAAAAACAGAACAATGTTTTAAGAACCAAATTTTACCATTGCGCAAATTTGAGAGCTCTACTGGCTTAAACAAGATTTGCAGGCAAATGCCCACTTATTACATTTTCAACAGAAAGAAAAATAAGAGCTTTCATGGAGGAATGGACATTGTTAGCAGGGGACTTGGCAGTGCTAGGTTAATGGTTGGACTCAATCTTAGATGTCTTCAAACCTAGATGATTCTATAAAATCTACTTTTCACCATAACATGTGTGTAGCCTTTTTTAGAAAAAATGAGAAATAAACTAAGTTAAAAATTAGGAGAGGCTTCACTTTGCTTTGCCTCATGTATTAGGAAAATCTGAGCAGCTACATAGAACTCAGAAGGTGAAAATGTATAGGCAGTACACCTGAGGTCCTCTGAAATTACCTAAGACACTAATACTAAATGGCTTAAAAACCTGTTGTTGGACAATCTAGCTTGACAAGGAGATCTTGCCATCAAGTTTTTCACATTGAAGTACTGTGGAATTTTCATATTTACCCTGCTGATTCAGATATAGTTTTGAATATATTTCTGCCTGGGATAAAGAACAATGAAATTTAGGAAGCTAAATGACAAAAAAAGGGTTTAAAGGAAACACTCTCCTGACAAAGTTGGCCTGGTGCTTCAATGACATGGGAGTTGCTCAACTAAAATACTCCTTTGGGAGTTGGAAGTGTGAGCAGACTGCTAAATCTGCTAAATGCGCTTCTACCTAAGATCATGCAGACTTAACCTAGATTATTATTACCACATATATAACACATATCTAACATATGTATTTATTCATGAAAAGAATGGAAAATAGATCACTGTAAAGATAGGTGAAGCATTAGAAAAAACAAAGCTAATTTCAGTAATTGTAATTAAAAAAAAAAAGACTAAAATTAAAATACATAGCACAGATATTTTTAAAATATTGGTCTCATAACTAGTAGTCTAAATATAAAATCCATAAACTGGACTAATGTGCTCTTAATACAGGGCCAGAAAGAAACAGTGTTGTGCATCTGTGTGTATGTACATGTGCTGCTTTTTCTTGGCAGTAGCAGAAATATAGATTTTATATTATCTTATTTTAATATAAAATTTAATCTTCTGGCATGAACACAACAGTTTAAATATTGGAATGGTTATGATTTGGGGAACTTTTCCTCCTCTATCTCTTGCAGAAAAAAATATTCTCAGGCAATCAGCTAGTTTCTTCCTGGAAAACCAAATCTAATGTAGAGTAAAAAAAATCACAAATTCTACAGAACCAGCGTTATACTTTTTGGAGATGAACTCTTGTGAAGGTAAGGTCCTTTTGTTTGACTTTAGTAACAGGGAGAACTATTCAGCTGGTGGCTGATCTTCATTATTTTCATAAATGGTAAATGTGCGTTCATTTTACTGCATACCTTTTTAAAGACTACTTGCTTTGAATATTTTAATTTTTCTGCAGAACAGAGATTGGAAGCATAGTGCTCAATTTAGATCTAGCCCCATTCAAAAAATGTAGCTCACTGCCATCAAAAGATACAGTGTTTACCCTTGCTATGTAAGTGGCGGGACCACCAATGTGGTGCTCAAATGGAGTCTCACATGATCAATGTTTCTTGGTAGTTTTTGGTTTGGTTTTTTTTTTTTTTTTTACATAGTTGTAAATCATTAAAATATGTACATTATAATTTGTTTTTCTCTGTTTACCTATCATAACATAACCTAACTATCAAGAGCTCTAAACACAGAATGAAAATATTTCCACTCTGCTTCTCCTTGCATACTTGCATACTTCCCTAGTGTTTGAGTGTGATGAACTTTGCTTTTAGCAAGAAAATGAGAGCCCAATTCTTTAATCCTTAATATTCACTAGTAATTTCTTCTCACAAGCTTCTGAGAATAGCAAATGCTGCCTTACTACTATGTACTACGGAAAATTTGACCCAAATCTCTGCCCTTGTCTTTTTAGTTATACCTCTGGAATTTCAGATACAAAAATAACAATGTCATGAATGTGGGTGAAGACAGACAGAACAAAGAAAAATTCTATAAAAACTCCTTTGCTTTTCCTCACCTGCCACTACAAAAGGAATTAAAACTGATAACTTAAAACTCAAACAGTATTTTAAATATTTACATCAATGAAGTCCAACAAGATCATCACTTAAAACACCATAAGAATGTTCTTCTACAGGGTGACTGATGTGTGTCAGATATGGCAACAAGATGAGACAGCACTTTGCAAACACATCCGTGTTTTCTGAGCCAGCTTTCCTTCTTGGACATACGCATATAAAGTAAAAGCTGGAAAAAGAAAAGCAGATCTATGATTATGCCTATATACCCCCAAGAGCCAGAGACAGCACGCAAAAGGCAGTGCAGTCGTATCATTCTGTGACCGGACTGATGGCAAGTGCTACAGCAGAGACAAGTGTGTTCCCATACGCATGCCCCAAGGAGAGGCAGCCTGTGGAATGCCACAGCTCGTGGAAACCCACATACTGCAGCAAGGCTGGTTTACTAATGACACACGAAAGAGCCTTCAAGTGTGCCTCCTCTATTCGCCCTCCTCCATCAGTCTCCCTGTGGGACATGCCCTTCCACATCCCCCCAAAAATTAAACCAAACAAGGTGAAGGCTTTATGTGACTGGGTTCAGCTCGCAACTGGAAATTGCTGACCCTGTAGGTGTCTGGATTAATTACAAGACTGTATCCCTTGGTACAGCCTTAGTCTCTGCACTCTGAACAGCTGAACTGCAGCCAGAGTTATTTACAGCCTGGGAAGATCAGCTTACAGAGCCCAGAGCTGCTGCACAGGATCACTAAACCACCACATTTCTTGTCATCGTTTCCATAACCCCATGAGCTCTTTTTGCCGGTGTCAGCTTCAGGTGAATGCACAGAGGGCTAACAGCAAAGCTTCATTTTTAAACCTCAAGGAAATAAAAGACAATGCCTAAAAAGAAAATTAGATTTGTACTCCTGGCACAGGTTTAAGGGGCACCATTGTTATTTCTTTTTAAAACTCAGGAATTACTTCTCAGAGAAATCTGACTGGAAACTTATGAAATCGAGCAATACAATCCTTAGGAGTGATCCAGAGACACTAAGGGGGTACAGCTGCTCTCGACATCGAAGGCCAATCTTGAACTCTGCAAAGAAAATGTCATGTCACAAACAGGTGGTTAGGGCTTTTGGTAGCAATGGGACATCGGTGGCTTGGATCGTGCTTGAAATGTCTCTGAACTTCATCTCTGAAGCCTCAATCACATGAGCAGTCAAGTAGCACAGGCTTTGGGGACTGGGGAGTTACAGGAGGCCAGAAAATACACAAGCCCATTAGTACTCATCATAATTATTGAAATCTGTAAAATAGGTATTTGAATAAGTCTTTGCAGTAAGATGTGGATTGAAGTATTTGTTTCTTTCCTCCAGAATCAGATTGTTTTTGTTAAATGCCTGGGAAAAAAAAAAAGGAAATAAGTAAATGAAAAGGACAGAGGGAAGGTAATCACTAAGTGCTCTTTCACCAAGGCAATTGTGGCAATTATCTGTGTATAGTAAGCTAGCCAAAAATGCATTGAGAAATACCTGTACATTTACAAAAACTTGCATTTGCAAGAAGTATCTTCTTATGTAATAACATTCCTACAGAAAGTAATTCTACTCAATAAAGCAAAGCCAGTCCCTTTTCCCTCAATATTACAAAACTGATTTTGTGATTCTCTGAATTTTTTTAATCCTACATATGCAGTTTTTCCTACTAGAATGACTTAGTTATTATATTTTTAATGAAATAGAATTATTTTCTCTTTACTGCATTAATTCCCTGATTCTCAAGTGCTGTATGTTGCAGAAATGTCTGAAGGTCTTAAGACCATAAATCCTGTTTTTAAAAAAGTAATGTGGGTATTTGAAGTATGAACTTTCAAAGGGTTGTGGTGGGGTTTTGTGGGATTTGTTTGGTTTCTTTTTTGTTGTTTGTTTCTGTAGCTATCTAGAGAGATGAACAGTGGAATTTGGAAAAAAAATTAGGTTCATATTCCACTTCTGACTAGAAAATCTAGACGTTTTTGCTGCTTTTAATGAATTTCTTTAAAATTTCTTTAATTACAGAGAAAAATGCAGAAATTGAAAACTGGATTATCCAGGTAAGATTTAAGGAAAATCCTCATTTGGAAAAAGCTTAGCAGCTGCATGAATAAACTGTAATCTGAAGATACTGAACTAAGTATCTTCAGAATGCATATCCTTCCTTAATTCAGTGGATCTGAGCTACAGAGCTATTTTAAAAGGTCACAAAAAGAAAATAGCTATTTGGGAATAATGATCAAATGATATGGATATCATTATGGACTCTCAGTAAATCTATACTGCTCTTTCACAGAATATTTTGGATATAAACACTAGATGAGAGTCTGACCCAGAATATATTCACTAGATACATCTCTCGTGCAGAGTTATAGTGCAGGAAGATGAACAGTGCCCTTGATATTGGATCATCGGAGCCAAAGTATTATCTTCAGTATACGTCATGGTGATTGTTAATGGCCCTATTTACTTCTTGAACAAGTCACTGGGGAACACAATTAGGAAAAAAATCTCACAAAACAAAAATTGAGTGATCTTCTTTTTTCCAGGAAAGGCTGCTGTATAAATTATACACACACGCAAAATTTAACTTCCTGCATAACAGGGACTGACAAATGAAAGGATCTGCAATTACAGTATCTCAAGTGAAATCTATTTCCGTCATTAACAATTGGCATTATTTGAGCCCAAATGTCACTGCAGAAAACTAGCAAGTAGAATTCTTTTGATACAGCAGAAATGTTGTCTAGGAGTATACAGTAGCTCCCAATCCACTTCTCACCTTGATAGCTTCTACAGAATCATATTTGTCCAGTTTGTTGATATGGTTCGTAATGCTGGTATTTAGAGGAGCTGGTGACACTGGATGGATGACAGTTGCATCATGGGACTGTTGTTGATATCGTTGGCAGTAAGTGTAAACAAGCAGGGTAAGAAGGCAACCAAGTATTGAGCTACTTAATCCCACTGCGATCATGTGAAACATGTTGAACTCTGTAGAGTGGAGATAAGATATTCTTAATTTTAAGGAAGCAGCAATAAAAGCTTAAGCTTGGGGCAAAATCTAGACAATTGTTTTATCCATATAAGGATAAGGGAATTTTCATGTGTTTCCCTGAAACAATCATGATGGTTTAGCCCTACAGTAGTAAATTCATTTTACTTCCCTGAAGGGATCACTATAGGAATCTTAGATACTCATACATCTCTGTAAGTATTAAGATTGAGATCTTTGAAAGATGCTTAAACAAGCTCAGAATCCAAATAAAAGATAAATGAATTGCATTTTGTAGGTTTGAATAGTTCATCAAAATTTTTCATCAGACTGTATAACAAAGCCTTGTTATATATAAATTCTGTATATAATATACCTATGTAGTTTTGATTTTTTTTTTCCTCAGTGAACTACAGTACTTTTGTCTTACACATGGTGACTTGTGGCAGAACTAACAAAATCCAGTTATCTTTGAATCACATTTCTGCTTTCCCTACAATGTTTTCCATATCCCCTTTATTGGATGCATGTCCCAGAAGTAGCAGCATGTATTTTTCCATTCCCTACTTTAATTCTTGCCGGGTATCACCATTTCTGTATTTTGGCCAATTTGTTTCCTTCTTTAGCTCTCAGAAATGCCTCTTTATGTACGGGGGAGAGAGAGAAAGAAATGGTAGCATTTCAGGGGAAAATGGGAAGTGGGGAGAGACAAACTCAATATATATATTTGAAGCTCAATATACTTTTAAGCATATCACCCAGAGAGTGCTGAGTTAACAACTCAGAGTCAAGCACTCTTCTATCTGCCCTGCCATTTAAAGATACTATGGGATAAAACAATAGGAAACTCTCTCTACCTATGCAAGGATTAAAACTGAGAGGAAGATCATTGTTGCATGAGATGGTAGAAGGGAATTTAAAGCACAGTCATACCCTGATGTTACTGAATAGATACCAGGTCAGATGTGGCACCAGTAGTATTACTTCAAAATAAACAAATTACACCTGCTTTCCATTGTTATTTCAACGAGGAGCTGTGCTTTTTGATGAGGAAAAAAATATCACTGAGAAACCCACAGTGGAAATTTCATCTTAACATTGCTGAAAATTTATCTGTGGCTGCCTAAATGTAAAAGTGAAAGATTTTAATCTGAAATACTGACACTAGTCTTAAAAACATGTTAGACTTTTTTCACTGTAATATAGAAAAATGGGCCAGCACACAGGTCCCATTTTTTTAAAAGCCTAAGGTTGGACTTTTACATGCCTACCGGGTACTTAGAAACACAAATGAATATTTAGATGATAGGTTGACTGCTTCAATATATAAATTATTACTGAAATAGCCTTCTACACTTTTATGAGAGTTTCCCAGTATTGTAGAACTTGGCAAAATGTTTTCAGAGTACCATTTCTAATTAGTAAAACAATTTTCCTGGCTCCCTGTTGTGGTTTTAAGTAGTCAGAGTTTTTTTATTAGCTGGGGGGGCTATGAGAGAGGCTTCTTTAAGAAGCTGCTCAAAATTTCTTAGCTCCAAGCTAGCCAAGGTCAGCTGGTAACACCTCTGTGATGACATATTTAAGAAGGAGAAGAGGAAAAAATGGCAAGGCAGAACATCATGACCACTTAAGGGAGAGGACAGTGAGAAGTTTGATTGACACCAAGGTTGGAGAGAAGGAGAAAGATAAGATGCCTTAAACACTGGAATAGGGCCCCAGCAACCTGTGGGGGACCATAGGGAGTGAAGATTCACCTGCAAACCTGTGGAAAGACTGGAAGACTCCACACTGGAGTAGATAAGAGATGGAAAAAAGAAAGGCTGTGATCATGTGGGATGTTTGATGTCTATATCTGGAGTGGGGGCCTGATAGAGTCCTGTAGGCCATGGAAGAAGAGACCCACACTGGAGCAGCAGAGCAGCATTTCTTGGGAGGACCAGTGGCCCGTAAGCAGCACCTGAATGACTGCACCTATGGTAAAGTGACTTATGTGACAACAATACCTGAAAAGTTGAGGTTTTTTTTTTTCTTCTCCGAGAAATTTTGGATGTGTGTGTGTAGGTTCTTGGCATTTAGCCGGAGTCAAACCAAAACACTCCCATAACAAGTTACCATATGCACAAGTACCCTTGCATAACCTCTTTGTTTTCATTGTCCTTTATTAGGTTAAAAATGCAGCTTATCTGTGCATGAAAGAATAATAAACCTGGCAAGAGCTATTAGCTGATGACGCAGACTAAGTGTGATAGCTCAGCCCAAAAAGAAAAAAAAATTAGTTTTCCTTTTTCTTCTTTATATTCGGCATTTTTTAAAGTTTTTCCTTTCAAAGTTTGTTTTGCTAGCATCAGAACTCTCTGGAATGGAACTTTTTGTTTACTTTTTAGTTTTATCTTTGGCAGTGAAACTGAAAATGAGTCCCAGACAGAGTCTGAGCTATTAAATGAGTTAGGGGCCTGGTTTTCTGCTTTTTACTTGAAGTCCCAAAGAGGTTTGTGTAGTTATTGTCCTGAAACAGGTGGAGAAACTTTTGACCTATTGATAACTACATTATTATAGGTATTTCCTTTTGAAACAAGTGTGACTACCATATTGAAAAATAAGAAAACACAAACATCCAGTAATGCATGTTCTTGTCTTGAAGGTCACTGATGACAGATAGATATTTAATGAGAAATCCTGTAGTAATTACATTTTTCTGTACAAGTGTAAATAATGAGAATGTGGCATTTAGAAGGTAGAATAATACTAAGGGAGTAGAAAAGGTGAAACAAAAGCAAAAAAAAAGGGGAATCAATATTTTAGCATTTAATATACATCTCAAGATGAAAAGCTTACCACCACATCGTTTCTCTTCTATGCTGCTGGATCGTGCCACAGATATTTCTAGGAAAATAAATAAACATCTTAGGCTAAGGAGAAAAAATATTACAGAGAACTACTAGTTTGATTAACACAGTAAGTGTTTAAAAATTCATTCTATAACATTCATTCAAAATCCAAAGTAAAAAACATTTTGACTATGTGGTAGAATTCATAAAGAAGTCCCAAGACATCTTCAGGTTTCTTAGTTTACCAAGCAAAAGCAGTAACTTATTTTTAATTCTTGCCTCAAAACATCTCTGGAATTAAAAAGATGAAGTGCACATGAAAACATTCTCTGTAGAGTTAACGCACGTGGAGAAAGAGTTGATTTACTGAATAGTAAAATTAACAACAGTTTCATTACCTTGTGTTCAAATGGGTTCATTGCTTCTAGAAGTCACGTCTAACACTAATGTGAAAAGTGGGAATTTATATATCTTCAAAAAAGATGACTGCTGATTTCATGGGTCTCAGTTGTAAATTAATAAAATGTAATTCCAATCTGTATCCTTACCATTTTGACTTTGAAAAAAAATAAAAAAAAAAACCTGAATAAAATGTGCTGTAATCAAGTTTTTCCACTCTTTACTTCCAGACTATGTCGTCTGTAAAATGGAAGTCCTGTCTTACAAATCAGTCTCCTGAATCTCTCTGCAGGATCAAGGATCATGCACAGATGAGTGGTGCAACTGACGCAGTCTACCTGGATCTCAAAAAGGCAGAATTTTACGTCCTTTGACAACAAATGTGAATATTAACAGAGCTTCAAAAGCCCTAGAAAAAGGGGAAAATACTCTATGTGAGTTTTTGCTTCCATACTGACATTTTTCACATTGGTTTTAGAGGAAAACAGTACTTGGGAGCTAAAGCATTATGCACCATCCATAAAAACACTGTTTCAATTTGTAGATGTCTCTGTTATATTGTACTGTTGTTTACCAAATAGTCACACACACACAAAAAAAAAGGTTCTGCACTGAGTAAATGCAGTTACATTTCAAATGATACATTAAAATGTAAATGTCTCCATTTGTGAAAAGACTGGTAGCTTTTTTTAATGTACTTAGGAAGAAAGATGACTACTAACAGCAGTGCATTGTGACCACCCATACTGTTGTGTGGATTTCAATGATTGTTGTGTTTAAAAACAAAAGTGTAGTCATGAGTTTTGACAAATGCTATAGAATAATACATAACATGGCTATCCATTGGGTACTTTGCAGTCATGGGAGAGATAAGGACTGGAGCAAAGTTAGTAAGTTTCAAAGCAGTTATTAACTTAAGGGACTGTGAAATGATTTCCAGCTTAACTGCCACCCATTTTGAATATACAAACCACAAAACCTAGATGAATGTTTCTCTAATAACTCTTGAGTGCCAAAACCACTTAAATTAAAATAAAAAAGCAAGCTACTTCTACTTGATGTCTGTAGTCATCCCCTGCTACGAAGTAGGATGGAAGGGACCTGCAGAATGCTGTGACAGTGATTAATCAAAGTCCCAGGTGGTGACTGTAGGGACAGCTCCACAGCACTGGGTTCCATGGGGCAGATTTTCCTGTAAACACCAGATCTAACAACATCAACTCTACATAGTAGATCAACATGTTTTGGCTGACAAAAGGCAAGTTCTGCTCCAGCTCATGGCCCTGCACAGCGCAGTGCGGAACAGTACTATGCCTCGCTCCTGAAACCTTGAGATTTCACTAATCCTTCAAGGAGCTGTCTGATCTCACCTGGTATAAAGTTGGAGTCCAAAGTACAGGTTCGGCTCTCTGTGCCATTGCCAGTGCACTGGCTGCCCACGGGAAACAGAATGATGCACTGACGAGTGCGGATCTGGAAGCCAGATGAGTCACAGTTGGACCACTTGGACCACTCTGACCAGCTGTCTGCAACAGGCAGAGAGGGACACACATGGAGATGCTCTGATTAAAGGCTTCGAGTACACCAAGTGAGAGAGAAATAGATTGTATTTCTGAGTTGTGACAGAAGGCTTCATCTCTCAGGTACCACCACCCATCAGAGAGCAGCTCCTTCATTCTCATAAAATAAAGGCAGTTCAGCTTTGGCAAAAGTCTCTGAAATGTTGAGTGTGACAGTAAGTTTGCTGCAGGTGTATTGTGGTTTTGGCTTCTGCCATGGCCTTTGTGTGTGGAAGTGAGAAGTCAGAGGGATTCTGCAGTGGTGACTGAAAGACTAATTGCTGTGGAGTTAATTCCTGTCTAGGTCATTAGGGTTGACAAGGACACTTTCCTTGTTTATGTACCTGACAGTCAGTAATGAGAGCTATAAGAGTATGTATTTCAGATCTGAAACAAAATGTGTATGTAACCACAAAAATAGTACCATTTTTAAGATTTTTAAAACTTTTTACTTTTAGCATCTGCTATTTCAGTGCATTTCTCAGCTGTAGATAGAGCTCATCAAGTACTTTCACCTTCTCTTCCTCACTTGGTTTATTGTCAGCTTCTGTTTCTTTTCTATATTTCTTCTCCTTATGCAGTTTTGACTAAAACATTTCTATTTCATGCTTGTGTGATCTCAGATACTTCCCTTAAATGAAGTGAATTAATCTCATTCCCATAAGGTGATGTGAGTCTACTGCATTCAGCAACCTTACAATTCAAGCACAAGTCTTGCCTTCACAGGAGTCTTCTGAATTTAGCAAATATGTGCTCAGTTAAACTTCCTTCTTTCTTCTGTCAGCTTTCCCACAGAGGATTCATGGTTTTGATATGGAATAAACACTCCTATTATCCCAAACCAAGCTAGTTTCTGCTTCAGAATTTTAATTGATTTTATGCCAATATGAAGCAAATTTACAAATTTCATTTTGCTTCAAATGAAAAAGTATATATTATCTAATTTTGATCCAGGTTAGATTGAATGACATTAAAATTTACAAATTAATGAAGCTTTTTTACACTGCCAATCAGATAGAAAGTCAGGACAGTTTTACACTGCTTTGGGCCCCCTTCTATACATTGTATAAACCTGTCATACATGGTTCACATTTACTCATTATTTTCCCTTTGTTCACACAAGGAAAAATTTAAAACTCTCAGTCATCTCAAATGTAACAGATTCCAGCAGGAACATTTGAAACTGCAGTCTTGAAAAATGTCAAGCAATAGATGTTGTTTATAAAATAGATTTATTTAGCAGCTCAGGCAAGAACCTGGATGTTGATATTTATGAACAATTAGCAATTGTCTGGATGAGCCCTCCTTTGAACAACAGGGCAAATACCTCAATAAAATCAGCTTGTAGGATCTTGTTATTGTGAGTAGCAAGAATATGCAGCTCTATTCCTTGGCTTTCAGTTTCTTAGGAAAGGTACTGGAAGGGCTTCATTTACAGAGCGGGTAGTAGGAGCACAGAGGTAGATGAAAAAAAGTAGGTCAGTCCTACTTCAGTTGAGTAGGAGAGCTGAGGTAGGAGTCAAGTAAAAGGACAGGCTTCTTCCTCCTTACATAGCGTGGCACATCCAGGAGCTGCTGTTATCACCTTCGGTGTCAGCTGCTGGATCTAAGTAAACTATCCTTACCATAAATAATTAGTAACGATAAAGTCCTGCTCATTCAAGTTTAAAGAAATGTTGCTCCTTACAAATCTCGGCCCAGTTCTCTTTGGTGGCAGAGAGGATGTTTAAGCCACAGCCAAGACCCCTATCCAGTCCTGGTATAATTGGGATACACACAGTATGTGCCAAAATACTTGGGAGCATCCTAAATGCATCTTGTTGGCAGGTGCACTTTGCAGCCCCATCTTGCCCAATGTGCTTTTGGCCTTCCAGGTTCTTTGTTGCAGGAACTACATCTCATGATAAAACAGAAATTTCAGAGTACAGACAGATCATGCCAGGTCACACATGGGTAACTGGGCATGGTTACTGTTTCAGCCTGCCCTTTAGGGGATCCTTAAGAGATACTATGTGCATTGGGACCTTCCCACATAGACAACACAGGGCATGTCACTCCTATTGTGAGTCCCACAGCGTAGTCCAGAGTCTACAGCACAGGTGGGTTTGGTGCCATGCTGATCAGCTTCACCTGGCACACAGAATCACAGCAGAGGAGAGAGGGGACATCACTGCAAGCACGAAAGGGATGGTTGTTCCTGCAACGATGGATCCTCATCCCAAAACTGTGCTTTGAGGAGTGCCACTGTTGGGAGCTCAGAGAGTCACAAAGAAGTAAGGCATCAAAAACTGACTGGTGTGTGATTTCAAATTGACAGACTTGCCCTTTGTGGAGCTACTATCTCTGCCATCACAGGGAGGCTGAACCCATAGCTTTTGCATGCAGTCCTATTGACTCAGCTTCCCTGTCCCATCCCTCTGATTTCTTTATCTTCACAGTATCTGAGGTTCTCTTGAACCTCAGGCAGGCTCCTCTCAACTTGATCCTCAGTTCTTTGCAAAAGCCATGAGAATGTAAAAGAGAGGGTAGACTGGAGAGGTGTTTAACCTGGAACTGCTTTTGACCTCTAACATGGAAAGGCTTACTGCAGTGTAAAACTGTCCTGACTTTCTATCTGATTGGCAGTGTAAAAAAGCTTCATTAATTTGCAACATGTCACATCTTCTTCCTACAGAGTCTTGGCATGCCTTTAAAGCCAGGTTAAGTTCAAGAAGTTCCTAAGAGATCCTTTGGTGAAGGCAGCACCTCAGAAAGATCAGATTAATTGATGTAAGATTATAAATTTCTTTCATTCAGAACTACACCATCATTTCTAAATACTCAACTGCTTTATCCATTATTTGCATGTGTGAGTTAACAATTCAAGGACAGAATGTATTTTCCCCTTGTACAACAGTAGTAAATACTTTGGGTATAAAATACTGTTTTATTCAGTACAGTACAACTGATTACACTTACTGATAAGCAGCCTACAAAACACTACTGATCAATACTGCAGTGCTTCCTTTCATATTAATGTGATTGCATTTGGATAAATTACAAGAAGAAAAACCATGAACTCAACGACAGAGCTTTAAAATGAAAGATGAGAAAAACTGATGTATTTTGCAGACACGAGTGTTACTTTCTTTTAAGCACATACTTGAATACTTTCAGTTGGATTTGCCATTAAATTTCTATATCCTCAAGAATTCCAGAAAGTTTATTTTTCTGCTAGTTTTGTTTGGGAGAAAAAAAAAATATTTCAAATGCCAAAAAATCTGCTCTTTTCACAACTTAAGAAACATTACAAATAATTTCCATTTTTGCATATGCATTTCTGCGTTGGTTGTTTGTTCTTAGATTCCAAGCATCTTTACTAGTCCCTTCCTATATTAAACATGCCACTTGAGCAGTGAATGTCACCAATGGTACTTTCAGATCTGCACAAGGAAGAACTACTCTTCACCTGGTCCTCACCACAAGCAAATGGCTCTACAGGGATTAGGGAGTCTTCTCAAATTCGTAGCACTGCAGCTATTTTTGACCCATACCAGTGCAAAATAAGAGCAGTAAAAAGTAGTTTTGAAATCTGTATTCTAAACATGAGGCAAAGGTCATTCTCACAGCTAGCTGATGATACAATGTTTCAAAAAACTATGGCAAATTTTCAGTGAGATTGAAATACATTTTAAGCCTCTGAAATTTTATTGTTTTATAAGGATTTCCAATTTCTCGAATGACAATGAAACCAACCTCCTCCTGCGTTCTGCATCCACTCCCAAATTTGAGCAACAGGCAGGTCAAGATGAAGACATTATTTATAAATGTTTGCAAACTGTCATTTATAGGAAAATAGTCATAGAAAATATATGCATAGCAAAAGAAAAAGCTACAACACTAGCACAATCAACATACAAGCTCTGACCTTTTAAAGATGCCTTAAGGATCTCAAGGCAGATATGTAACTTCTAAATACAAATGCACACTATTTTTCTCAAAAAAATCAAATTACCAACTGATTTCTATATTTGGGGTGTTATTTAAACACAACATAGAGTGTTGCATCTGCTTTAATTTTGAAAAAGTAGGCACTTTTATTCTGCTGGAAGATATGCAGTGCCTAGAAAAGGAAATTAACTTAAATTGTAGTTCATCACAAATAATAGGATCCATAATTTCAAACTCATGGGGCTTATGCCTTTGCATGTACAGCCTCATCATACAAGAAGAAAACTTTTGCTATGAAGTCTAGGAGCTCTAAGTGAAGCAAGCAGTGGGGCATCAGAGCTGCTTCTTTCCTTTTGCTGTTGCCTGTAATCGACCAGTTAGCAGTAAATGAAAGTTCTCACTTAAATTTCATGAAATAAATTAGTCTCCTTCAATATGGGTCAAAAGGCAAAGTTACAGAAAAAACCATTTTGTCTACTAAGTACCCTATAATCATTTAAAAAAGATGAAATCTTCGATTCTTAATATTTAAAGTTGAAGACGGTATTTTACAAGTGATATGAAGATTTGTTTTGTATTTTATATGAAAACAGGGCAAATATTGTCTACTTGAAGGACCTTGTGATAACACGTTGGATATTAACCTCATCAATTTGTTTGCTGTGAATGTTTAGTGTTGTAACAAAAGCACTTCTTTGTGATACTATTATTATTAAAAGTCTCACAAACTCTTTGCACGACTCACTTCAAATATTACACAATATCAGTTAATCTAGATCCAGACTTCATAACTTAAATTTTAATTTTTAAAGAAAGAGGGAGGAGATGGTGTCCTGTAGACTATATCCTGCTAGTACTTGATTTACTGCAGCATTGTAGCATGTAAGAGCTGATTGTGCACTTAATAAGGGAAATAAATTATTTGCTTCTAAATAATAGAACAAGGGCATTATGTTGCCTAACTATGAATGCCTTATTCAGTAGCAGATAAACAACAAGGATGCATGGGCTGATTTGCCATACCTGGGCAGGGCTGTGTGTTGCAGAGTGCTTCTTCAGTGTGCAGTCCAAGGCAGATATCTCCTCCATATGCTGGTGCTGGGTTTGTGCAGGAGCGGGTTCTCATGTAATGCCCTCCTCCACAAGTTGCTGAGCACTTTGACCAAGATGACCAACAAGACCAACCTCCATCCACTGAAAAGACACAAAATACTATATTTTTCCAAGCTGATGTGACGTATGACATAATCCAGCCCATCTTTCTCACATTCTGTGGATCTAATTCATGACCTATTGAAATTATTGGACATTTTTAGGTTCCACTGAACATAGCCCCACAAATTTAGTCTTACCACAATGCAATTTAATTTACATATTTTAAAAGCACCTGGTATGCTGGAAAGCCTAACAAAATTACTGATTCATATATGATACTTTTGGTGGGTACAATAATATCTTTAAGGCCAAAACTCTTTTTTTTTTTTCTCAGTTGTGAGGAAACAAAATACCAAAGCTCATTTAGCAGAAGTATTATAAGGTCACAACAGTTTTTTATTGATAAAAAACGCCCAACTTAGCACTATAATAGCAGTGGAGAGATGAAGAAACACAGATTTTGTTTTGCAACTCAGCTGGATTGCCTTAATACTACAACTCATTTCAAATGACCTAACACAGATGTAGGGTTTGATGGGCCAGTATAAAGTTACAATTTTAACACAGCTCTAGCATAGATGTCAGCAGCAGAACAACAGCAAAAGTTCAAAAAAGCAGCATACATGGATAAAAAGGAATTGCCACTCAAACACAACGTTGAAAAATAAATGTTATTATTCCTCCCACCCCTGTCCCCCCTGCCCTTTTTTATTTACTAATTCAAGTACGTCAAACTGTTCTCCAGTCAGAGTTTTCACAAGATTATTCTGAAAGGCTGATTTTCATTGGAGACCCATTTATCAGATGGCTTTTGACACATCACCACTAGACAAGATTTTAATGAAAGTTCACCTCTTTGCTTGCACCAAGCTGGTTCCTTTGCAGCCTCTATTCTTAAAGCTACTGCTCTAGGATGTATTTCTGGTTTTTATGGCGGCATTGCAGCCTATCTGCCAAAGGCTTCCTATCTGTAGCCACACGACAAAGGAAGAGGTACTTCTCCCAGGGATAGCATTCCTGCTGCACGAATCTCAGTATTTTGTTCATTTGTCTTCCAAATTTTTTTTGGGGAAAAAAAAAGGGACAAAACTGTAAACTTTCAAAATTTTCATATCCTACAAAAACATTGAATTTCTTTTCAAAACTCTATTTAAAGTGATATTACTTGCTTTCTTAATTCTTAAGTAAGGAAATTATTTACCATGCTTGCAACTTATTTAAATAATTAGTGTGCAATTCAACCAACACCAATAGATGAGCCCCTTAGTAAAATATGTGCCAGTAAATTTTGCTTTACAACAGGGTTCTAAACTGGGCAGAAGTCGCATCTCTTTTTTCTCCCATCATTCATAGCAGCAGTGGGCATTTTACCACATAAGACAGAAAGTTATTTATTTCTCAGCTTTAAAAATACATTATCCTAAACATCAAGAAAGCATGGAGTTGGCACTTCCTTGTTAAGAACAGTAGTTGCAAAAACTTTTGCAAGTAATGTATCTGGACTCTGAAGCCTGATTGGACAGACAGGATTTGTGGAATGTGGTAATATATTCCAAGTATGCAATTTAAATAAATTATTTCCAGTATTAAGGAATTCAATGATTGCTACATTTTTTCCCAGTATATATTTATCAGCCAAACCATCCAACTAGACAGATGTATGAGAGAGTTTTATACTGAAGNATCTCCCTTGTGTCCAGTGCTGTTTACATACCCGCTTCATAATAATCAAAAGTTATGGAGTTTTATTTATTCCGTATTGTTTCAATACCACCTATCATAAATAAATATTGCATCTCAGTAGAGTACTTGACTTATTCTCTTATTCATATTTTTCTTATTCTTACTTTTCACTGGGAAACAAATATGTCTTTTTGCCTGAGACAACTCTGTTAATGTAGTATTATGCAAGCTCATATCTAAGAAGTTCATAGGTTATTTGTCTTCAATATAGGTGAAATATATTTTCTATATTGTGCAATTTTATAACACTTTCAAGACATGGTATCTTTTATTCAGAACTTGCCTCATTTTTTTAGAAAAAAATTATGTCAAATAAAAGCAGAAGCTGTTACCCAAGCTATTCATTTCATGTTATATTTGAGGCTTTACCTTTCTAGATACCCTTTTTTAGTTCTTTTATTTTTTCTTTAAAGTGATCAGTGGCCAGCTCAAATGAATAATTGGAGGCATACCTGCTGCAGCATATAGACTTCCACAAAACAGAATTGATTCTGCCTGAGATTGCCTAGATAGAATATAAATTGTCTGCAAACATTACCTGTGCCTTGTTCACTGTAATGGAGACAGTGACCTCCAACACTTTTCTACTTATTTTTCAATGGACTAGAGTGAGAATTACAAATGTATGTGCATTTGAAACTGCCATCAACCTCTAGATGGCTGAGAACACAGAGGCTGCTGTGACACTCAGGAACGTCACCATGTTTCACAATAGCAGTGATCATGGCTGTACTACATAACTTCAGATGTAAAGGGAGAAGTGGGTCTGGGGAAGATTGGAAAGGACAAATATAATAGACAATGTTAGATTTGATCTTAGTTGAGCAGGATAGTGGAATTATAACTGAGTTTTTTAGCAGCTATTTACTGACAGGCTGCCTTCCTAAATCTCTAGCCTTTCAAGGACTATCATAAGTATCTCTTTTATTTGTCCCCAGAAATTCTTCTTTTCAGCAACGGAGAATGATAAGGCATCCTCATGGTTAAGTAAGATCAAAGCAGTGGGTATTTACTGCTTGAGTTTTTACAAGACCTAAATAGAGCTCTGTGGTTTCTTTCATCTTTCTTTAAGTTGCTTAGCAACCATCTGTTTTTTTTTTTTTTCCTTTTGTTATGGAGTCCTTAATGTTATTTATGCCTCTTATAGAAGGAAAAATACACAGCTGCAAAGAAAGTTGCTACAGTTTCTTTACATAACAGTTTTGTAGAGCTGTTGGACAAAAGAAAGTCATTAAAGCAGTTCCACAATGAAAGATTTAGAGTCTTTAAATTTTCTGACAATTGCTGAGGTTGATCCCTTTAGGAAGAAGGCTCCCTTCAGCTAGCAGGGTGCTCTCAAACAATGCTCTTTCCTTTATAGTAAAGCAAACAACTTTTTGCCTACTGGCTGTTGTTGAGGTTAATAAATATTTCTTCACTAGAATGAAAAAACCATCACCATAGGGAAGAGGATGTACCAGGAAGAAACAGTGTACAGAAATGGGATCTTCTGGGGACATGACAAGACATCCACACTGCTGGAGAATTACCAAGAGACGATTAAGTAAACTGGATACCCTGCTATGCACTTTGGGTTTTACAAGAAAGTGGAAGGAAGCATAGGCAGACACNGTGCTTCACAGTGGCTGAGCAAAAGTTGGATCTGGGGATATGCATGTTGGGCAGCCCACAGACCCAGACACTTGGGGATCATCCCATTCCACATCACTTGGTCTACCACTTTTTCCTCAACCTGTGGGATATTGCTGCATGTTTCAATGTGTGGAAAGAGCAATTTTTACATCATAGTTTATAAAGTCAAAGTGTTGTTTCTGTGATGTTACAGATACCTTTCATTTTTAAAAGCAAGGCTATATGAAACAGTCAACATAAAGCAATACAGAAACAGAAGGCAAACTAATGCTTCTAAGGAAACAACAACGAAATCTAAGGATCCACTAGGGTTTAAGTTTGCAACTGAGCCTCTTAAGTTATAAAAGCAATAGTTGCTTCAAAGGGCAGTTCATTCCTCTTCTTGCTGGCTACAGAAGCTATTTCAAGATAAATTTTGTCTGTTCTTTTAAATGTATTCCTGCTCCCTTGTGGCAAAGTATGATTTCAAAATAAAAAAATAGGAAGAAAAAAACCAATAATGAAGAAAAGAAACAATAAACAACAACTGGCTTTAGGGGATGCATAAATAACTTAAATAGTCTTTCAGGGAATTCTGTATATCTGAAACATGTTATTATTATGAGCAAATTTTGTGATATATGAATTTATTCAGTTCTCCTCAGCCAAAACGTCACAAGTAAGCCAAACTAAAACTACCATAATAAAAAATATGCAATTGGTAAAATCCCCAAATATTGTCATGAAATATCAGAATTTCAAATCTAAGAACTGTCCTTCTGATCCATCACTATGCTCTGAGGAGAAGAGGGAATGGGAACTCCTGTAGCTCATGCTACTCAGTGGTGCTCATGTAGCTCTGCTTTAAATGCCTAATTAAGGCACATTGTCCAAGTGTCCCTACATCCCCATGCAAAAGATTATAAGAGAAAGCAACAAGAAACAAAACAAAAATGAAGAAGAGTTGCCTTTTTCTACAGAAATAACTGAAGAGATATGTAATGCTGTGGACTAAGACAGTGTTCCTTATGTTTCATTATTATTATTTTCAGGCAAACAGATCTTTTAGTTAGTAAATTCCTTTAATTTTGGTAGATTTGCAGAATTTACCACTCAAACAATGCTCCTGTTCATCATTGATTTCCCTTTGTAATGTAAATATCTTGCAAGCCCCCGAGGATAACAAAAGCTTGATACGATTGATTATAATTCCTTTCTTTTAATATTGACTGCATATTAGTAACTCAAAGAAAACAGAAATGTCAGTGAGCATTCACAGATCCTTTCCACAGGTATTGAGGCTGTTCAGTTCTTGCCAGCTCAATGCTATTCACATCTTTGATGCATAAAAATGGAGCTGTGGCACAGGGTCAAAACATAATTTGCTAGTGCAGGTCAATAGTTCAAATTCTCCCGTCCCTCAAAGTAGTTTAGCCACATGGAAACTGGGCACTGGGAACATACCTTTACCCTATACTGACTCCCAAACTATTTCTGCAGATTATTTGGGAGAGCGCTAGCTAGTTGAAGGCAAAATTGTAAGAGGGATCATTCTAAAACTTGAACAATACAGACAAATCATCTTCCAGGGCCTGGGTACAATTTCTGGCAATTTTCTGGCACAGTTCAATTTACTCTTCTATATTCAGCCTTCAAATACCATGAATAAAAAGAAATCTGCCCAGTGACTACTGGCAATCTGCTCACCAGTGGAACATCTACTACTGTGGAAAAAACCTCACTGTTCCTCTCTCCCCTGCAGGCTCAAAAAAGATTTAAAAGTACCTGCTGAAGGCATGTTCTAGATGACTTCAGTAATTTTTTTAAGTTCTGGAATCCTGCAGCTCCTTTAACCATAAATTGCTAGCTATTAATATATTAATAAGTATATCTAAAATGATGCTGCAAGACGCTTAACCAGACAAGACACCCTTGTACACTTTGATTGCTCCATGGGCTTTTTCATTCTGTTAGTCCTCCAGAACACTTAGTATCTTCCAGGATGACATTGAGCCCAGATTAATTGACTGAGAAGCATAAAGTCCTATTGACTTTCAGCATGACTTAAACACTGCTCAGTATATTTCCCTATTACTTCTCTTTCTCAGCAGTTTACATCATGAGGGGTTGATCCTGTTTGCAATAAGCAGAAGAAGGAGCAAAGCAGAACCTGAGCCTGCACTAGGGGGAAGGGTTCTTTATGGCCTCCATTGTACCCCTTCCTATGGAGAGACATGATAAGGTGAGCTGGCAATATGTTTAAGCAAAGCAACCTGTAACAGAAGTGTGGCAGTTTATGATAGGGTGACTTAACCAAAACATGTTTAGCTGTTGGTAGTTTGCAGCTGACAAAGACATTGGAAGAGGAAACCCATGTTTGGACATAAGTCTCCATCTTGGACAGGAGTCAGAAGCTGACTATGTCCCATGAATACAGCATGATAAGAAACCTGATTGGACCAGAGGATGTGTGTACAATCTGTGGACCCTTTAACCCTCAGATTGGCTTGATACTGTAAATATTGCTGTTGCTTAATATAGCTGCTGCTGCTGTAGTTGACACAGATAGATATAGATGTAGACACACACAGAGGTAGAGGTAGACACATTAGCTGTAGTATAGATGTAGATGTAATATGTAGTATAGATATGGTCATGTGACTGTAATAAATAAATAATTGGATTCAGCCTGCTTTAAGCTGTCTCCATTGCTTGCTTCGCGATACCTTCCTACTAACCAGAATATTTTGGAAAGTGTGTAATGACTGGGTTGAACTGTAACTAAATGGCTCTGTGCCAGCAGGAAGCTGAGGGAGCTCAGGTAAATCTTAGGAAGTATCAAATTCTTATTTGCTGCAATTTTATTTCTAGTACTATGGAAAACAGTTTCAGGTTGAGATCAGAACAAAATCTCCTCACATTCCTTCTCCTTTCTGCCTGCACCACACTTATCTACATGGACAAGAATGAACTATGCAAAGTCTCTGTTTTCCTCCCTGATGCTCACACTGGAAAGAAGGGCCGGACACATATACTCCATGTTTATCTACAACTTAGTCTGTGTGAAGAGTCAATATATCAGTTTGATCTGCACTAATACCAACCTTTTTCAGCAATACCAGAAAGTGCTGTGTGATCAAAGCCTAGCAGGGACATTTTAGAAAGTCATTCAGATAGCTACGGTAAGACAGAACTATCCTAAATATTATAAGCACCTAG
This sequence comes from Calyptomena viridis, assembly GCA_013390005.1. Taxonomy (NCBI): domain Eukaryota; kingdom Metazoa; phylum Chordata; class Aves; order Passeriformes; family Eurylaimidae; genus Calyptomena; species Calyptomena viridis. Next base: position 25,252 of record WEIV01013357.1, on the reverse strand, counting down.
GAAATGAAATTCAGTCCCTAGCACAGTAGTTAACAAGTGTTGGAGTCCAAGATGAGGAGTCTACCCCTCAGATTGCCCTGGAGGGTCTGGGACCCTTACAGAGACCCCAGGAGGATACAGTTTTTGATCTGTGTCCCTGGGAAGGACTTCCAAAACTGATGGAAGCAAGAGCAGCAGAAAAATAATTTGGCTTATGGTTTGGTTTGTTATAGAGGTAAAGCTTATAGTTTTAGATTTTGTAGTATAGATATAAAAGAAGACAACATGGAGGATTTTGGGTATTGCCCTGAGTTCTTCTTCTTCTTCTTCTTCTTGCTCTTTGCATTGCAGTAGAGCTGGCATTTAGAGATTGGTAGAATAGGTTTGAAGTAGAGAAGATGTGTTAGTAATAAGTTAGGATTATTGGTACCGAATTGTAAACATAATACGTATTATCATATCATTNGTCAATAGTTCAAATTCTCCCGTCCCTCAAAGTAGTTTAGCCACATGGAAACTGGGCACTGGGAACATACCTTTACCCTATACTGACTCCCAAACTATTTCTGCAGATTATTTGGGAGAGCGCTAGCTAGTTGAAGGCAAAATTGTAAGAGGGATCATTCTAAAACTTGAACAATACAGACAAATCATCTTCCAGGGCCTGGGTACAATTTCTGGCAATTTTCTGGCACAGTTCAATTTACTCTTCTATATTCAGCCTTCAAATACCATGAATAAAAAGAAATCTGCCCAGTGACTACTGGCAATCTGCTCACCAGTGGAACATCTACTACTGTGGAAAAAACCTCACTGTTCCTCTCTCCCCTGCAGGCTCAAAAAAGATTTAAAAGTACCTGCTGAAGGCATGTTCTAGATGACTTCAGTAATTTTTTTAAGTTCTGGAATCCTGCAGCTCCTTTAACCATAAATTGCTAGCTATTAATATATTAATAAGTATATCTAAAATGATGCTGCAAGACGCTTAACCAGACAAGACACCCTTGTACACTTTGATTGCTCCATGGGCTTTTTCATTCTGTTAGTCCTCCAGAACACTTAGTATCTTCCAGGATGACATTGAGCCCAGATTAATTGACTGAGAAGCATAAAGTCCTATTGACTTTCAGCATGACTTAAACACTGCTCAGTATATTTCCCTATTACTTCTCTTTCTCAGCAGTTTACATCATGAGGGGTTGATCCTGTTTGCAATAAGCAGAAGAAGGAGCAAAGCAGAACCTGAGCCTGCACTAGGGGGAAGGGTTCTTTATGGCCTCCATTGTACCCCTTCCTATGGAGAGACATGATAAGGTGAGCTGGCAATATGTTTAAGCAAAGCAACCTGTAACAGAAGTGTGGCAGTTTATGATAGGGTGACTTAACCAAAACATGTTTAGCTGTTGGTAGTTTGCAGCTGACAAAGACATTGGAAGAGGAAACCCATGTTTGGACATAAGTCTCCATCTTGGACAGGAGTCAGAAGCTGACTATGTCCCATGAATACAGCATGATAAGAAACCTGATTGGACCAGAGGATGTGTGTACAATCTGTGGACCCTTTAACCCTCAGATTGGCTTGATACTGTAAATATTGCTGTTGCTTAATATAGCTGCTGCTGCTGTAGTTGACACAGATAGATATAGATGTAGACACACACAGAGGTAGAGGTAGACACATTAGCTGTAGTATAGATGTAGATGTAATATGTAGTATAGATATGGTCATGTGACTGTAATAAATAAAGAATTGGATTCAGCCTGCTTTAAGCTGTCTCCATTGCTTGCTTCGCGATACCTTCCTACTAACCAGAATATTTTGGAAAGTGTGTAATGACTGGGTTGAACTGTAACTAAATGGCTCTGTGCCAGCAGGAAGCTGAGGGAGCTCAGGTAAATCTTAGGAAGTATCAAATTCTTATTTGCTGCAATTTTATTTCTAGTACTATGGAAAACAGTTTCAGGTTGAGATCAGAACAAAATCTCCTCACATTCCTTCTCCTTTCTGCCTGCACCACACTTATCTACATGGACAAGAATGAACTATGCAAAGTCTCTGTTTTCCTCCCTGATGCTCACACTGGAAAGAAGGGCCGGACACATATACTCCATGTTTATCTACAACTTAGTCTGTGTGAAGAGTCAATATATCAGTTTGATCTGCACTAATACCAACCTTTTTCAGCAATACCAGAAAGTGCTGTGTGATCAAAGCCTAGCAGGGACATTTTAGAAAGTCATTCAGATAGCTACGGTAAGACAGAACTATCCTAAATATTATAAGCACCTAGGAAATGAAATTCAGTCCCTAGCACAGTAGTTAACAAGTGTTGGAGTCCAAGATGAGGAGTCTACCCCTCAGATTGCCCTGGAGGGTCTGGGACCCTTGCAGAGACCCCAGGAGGATACAGTTTTTGATCTGTGTCCCTGGGAAGGGCTTCCAAAACTGATGGAAGCAAGAGCAGCAGAAAAATAATTTGGATCGTGGTTTAGTTTGTTATAGAAGTGAAGCTTATAGTTTTAGGTTTTGTAGTATAGATATAAAAGAAAACAACATGGAGGATTTTGGGTGTTGCCCTGAGTTCTTCTTCTTCTTCTTCTTCTTGCTCTTTGCATTGCAGTAGAGCTGGCATTTAGAGATTGGTAGAATAGGTTTGAAGTAGAGAAGATGTGTTAGTAATAAGTTAGGATTATTGGTACCGAATTGTAAACATAATACGTATTATCATATCATTGGTCATTAGCGTCCTTAAAAACTTAGATGCAGTCACCATTTTGGCACTTCTGAGGCATTCCACACCCTACTCCCTTCTCGCTTTGTGCTTCCTCGCTTTGCAGCAAATGCTTTTAGCAACACACGTTCTGGTATGTTAAACCCTGGTTTGGGTGGCATGCTGAAGTTGTGATAAAGCTCAATAAACAGCAAGAAAAACTGAGAAGCTGCGAGTTTTATTCCTTTATCTGATACCGGACTTTGATAATAAGAAGAGGTACTCTAGCAAACAACCAAAGAGTATCTCGAGAAACAAGAGGGATGAAAATTGATTCAACCACTGTTTCTCTTCCTGGCTGCTCTCCTGTGTCCTTACTGGGGGTCTGCCAGGTTTGTACACATTGGCCTGAAGCAAAGGTTTATGTCTCCCCTTTCTTTATGATGTCTCATGTATATCAATCTAATAAGTGTTCATGTTTAGCTACCGATTTAGCTTTCTTCTACTTTCATTAAAAATTAAGAGAATTCAAATTCATTAGTATGCTTCTCTAACAAAAATTTATTCCCTTTCTACAAATTTATAATCAGGTCTAGTTTATGGATAACCCTTAGTCTGCAATCATTGTTTACTCTTCCATGTCTTAAAAAAAAAAAATCAATTACATCTACTGCTTGCAATGTTTTCCCTTCAGATTTATCTGATATCTGATTTAGCCCCCACATTCCTTCTTAATTACTGGCAAACAGTAGTTCTGTAGTTGAGGAACTTTGTGATTCCTTGTTGCAGGATACATCTAAATACTTCTTCAAGCTCTACATCTTTATCCAAATTTGCTTTGCACTAAAAAGGAAACTGAAATTTATCTCTGAAGAAAGTTATTAGATATATTAGGAAACTCTTATTGCTTCAGAAAGGCCCACCACACTTTATGTCTACTGATCTTTAAAAATATTGTCAAATTCAGAGAGAGCAGAAGAGGGAATAATTTTTGCAGAAAGCAGAGTTTCAAGTTCTGCCTTACAACTTCGTGTATTTCAGTCTGAAGTATTGTCTATGCCATAAAAAACTAGGACCTTTACAAAAAAATTATTTCTGCATAACTGTATTTTACTGGTTAAAACCATTTCCTTCAAAAAAATACAGCAGTGTAATAGCTACAGAGCTAAACAAAAATACCACTTATGAAAATCTTTGACTTACTTACTTTAACTTTGAAAAAATCCATCAAAATTCAAGAGAGCATTGAATTTGATAATTAACAGCAAGGGATGAGCAACAAATCTAGCCCTGTTTTATAGAGAACCTGGACTCATTTAATGCATGTACTGCAGTTACTATAGTACGGTAATACAATCAGGTATCTTAAAACTTGTGAACAGACTTGTTAGGTAATACCATACCACTCACATGCTTCAAAGGAAGCTGAAGGCAACGTCTTATGGAAGAGAAGAAAGAACTGATGAGGAGGTGCTATGTTCAGGCTGGCTTCACCTCCTGCATACATTCCTGGGAAGGCTTACACATGTTAGTACAATGGTCTCCTAAAGCCTTTGACCTAATGCATTAATGCCAACCTTCAAATTTTTTCACAGATGAACAGTGCAGTCACAAGAAACAAAATTGTTTACAATTTTATTATCCTGGAAAAGCAAGGCATTATGATTGCAATTTGAGAACTAATGAATTAGAGCATGATGTATTAGGACTATGCAAATGTGGAGAAGATTAGGGCCACAATTTTATAATTCTCTGACTACTGTTGGTTCACTGATGATTCTCTTCCACCTCTCTCCAATACTGCTTGGTGTAGAAAATTTGGGCACCCTTGACTGATCATGCTTATAAACTCAGAAAGAAGCATATAATCTTTTCCCTGAATCTCCTCAGATGCTCACACTGCCAGATAGAGGAGCTACACTATGAGCAACTAAAACTACTTTCCTCCTTGGATACAGCAGGAAAATTTCACCAGAAATTGCTGGCTTGTTGTGCCCAAGTGCCTTTCAGAACTTTGATGGCTCAATGGGTGTTCCTCCAGATGGAAGCAGGGATTGCCAGCAGAAATCCCCTGTGGATCTGCCCCACCAGCAGGAGAGCTGAAGACTTGAATGCCTCAGGACATTCAAGTTGCCAAACAATCACCTACTGTTTCTGTTAGCAGTAAAACTGCAGAGAAGTTCACTTTCAGTGAACAGTGATGATGCTTACATAGCTGGTGGGTTTGTGGGCTATGTGCTAAAATATATTGCTTAGGCACAAGTCAAGATGGAAGCATGTTTTTCAAGAAACTGCATCCTCCTGAAAGGGAAGAGTGGCCTTCTGCACAGATCTGCTGCTTAGGGTCTCATGCAAAGAATGGACTGTGACTGTTAAAGCCTTAAAAAGGTTAGGGAAAACACTGCAATAAGATTGGACAAAGTACTTGTATTAAAAAAACAATGTATCCATGATTCAGGGAACAGCTTTAACTCGAGACTATATATATATATATATATATA
>WEIV01013357.1:5057-20046 GCA_013390005.1 Calyptomena viridis | reverse complement strand
CGAGGGGAGACTCGAGATGCAACCAATATGGTTGATAGATCAAGCTTCCAACTTTATTGGGCACTTTTAATTCCTTAAATACACAAATTCTAATTATGCATACTAGACAATAGCTAATTGGTCACATATCAGAAGGCTACATTAGCATAACCAAACCTCTTTGTAGATTCTTGTTTACCCCTTTTCTCAGTCTTTAACTACAACATCCCGGAATCGTTGTTTTGGCTCAGTCAAGGACAATGTCCTTATCTTGCATTTTCCCAGCACTTTCCCAGTTATGGTGTCTGGCCTAGCAAGGAGTTTGCTTACAGAGCTTTGTAAAAGACCCGTGCCCCAAATCATCCAGCCATTCTTCAACACACACACATTAATACACACATGTACGTTTTATGAAAATGATACACATATAACATGTATATTGCCATAATAATTCTTCAGGTCCACACTTGAATAAATTACAGAAGCTCCAAGTCTTCAATAAGAAACTATGCAGTGCTGTTATACAAAGTTAATATAATTAAAGATATATGAAAGCTTATTTCTACATTTATTTGTTGTTACTGGAAAGAACTGAGTCTCTCTGTCATTCTTCTTCCTCTCTATTATTTCTTATCTTGAATTCTTTCCTCCTAATCCACTTATACCTTCTTTTCTTCTTGTGTTCTCCTATATTCTTCCCCTTTTCTTTTCCACAAAGCCTCTGCAAAGCTCAAAAGCTTTCAGTTTGGATGTCTGTTTTATGAAGGGTGAGAGGTGACTGAAATCAAGACTTTTTTCCCCCAAATCTCTGAGATTCAACAACAATTTATAATCCAAAGTAGTTTCTTGTAAACATATATTCTACTTGTAATCCCTTTCATAGAATCATAACACAACTTTGAGTGAAGGAGAAACTCAAGGTTCCAAGAACATTTTTATGGCCTACTTGAATTACCATTTAATTTGGTGATTAGTCTTGAGCCTTATTTGCTAGAAGCTCTACACTCAAGAGCTAGCACAGATTTAATCCTAGCACCCACTGTGATGAAAATGATATTTTGAGTTTAAATAAAGGTTAGGTCAGATTTCTTATGTTTTGGGTTTTTTTTCTGTAAGCTTACATACTAAAATTATATTCCTACAGTCAGTCTCACAAGTGAAAAAAGACATAGGTGTTAATACTGTTGATGATAAACTGATTGATGTTACATGGGAATATTACCCAAATACACTTACATTATAAAGGTAAATTTGAGCTGCAATTGATTCAAAAACCAAAATAAACCCCGAACCCACCAACTGAAACAAATACAACAACTATTGCAAGATATAGCCTTGAATGAGCTATTTTATTTTCACTTCTCTCATTTCATTTGATTCTTACCTGGACAAGGCAAAATGTTGCATTCCTGGTACTCTAGAGATGGGCCAAGGCAAGGAAGTCCCCCATACTTGGGCTCAGGATTGCTGCAGACCCGTTTGCGATTCCGTATACCTCTACTGCAGTCACGACTGCACTGAGACCATGGAGACCAGGGTGACCAGGCACCATTGACGGTATGAGCAGAGTATCGTCCAGAACGCAAGAAATCCCCTGACAATCCTAACAAAAAAAGGATCAAAAAAAGCAATAATAAATAAAAACAGTGTCCCACTCCAAAAGAACCTTTTTCTCTTCAGTTTTACTCCTAGGCTTCTAACAGTAAGTAATATGAACAGGAGAGTCTTATTCTTTAGTCTCACAATCCAAACCCCAATTTCATCACAAGAATCTCTTCTGTAATAAAAATTTCATAATCACTTGCACAGAACTGCAGCAAAGAACTAGAACTATAACTTTAGTAAAAACTTTATGACTGTGTTGACTGAACTAGTCAATTTACTCCACCTAAGAATGAAAAAATTATCTTTCTCCTGTACGGGAATTATCATCAGAAAATCTCCAAATATATTACATAGATATTATTGCCTCTGTTTTAGAGAAAGAAGCTGACAGAGGAGACATGACTGAGTTTCCTGTAATCACTCATCTGGCCAGCTCCCCTGGTCCTACTGCAGGGCTCTGCTTACTTGATATACCCAGCCTACCTCCATTACTGCTTGCTGTGCACAGAGGCTCATGGATATCCTAGACAGCAATGCACCATATTTATCCTACCCATATTCACACTTTAGATAGTGTCCACTAATAATTCCACAAAATCTAGCAAAACTTCCTTTTGTGAAGACCAATATTTTGCCACTTTAAAAAAGTTTATTTTCCACTGAGTTGAAATGTTCTAAACCATATACAAGCTATGGAAATAAGTTTTTTAGAGACACAAACACACACGATAGAATACTTCCTAGTTAAACCATCTGGCAAGTGGAAACATATTTTTAAGGGAGTTTAGTACAGAGAAAACGCACCAGATTAAACAGTGATGGATGAAGTCAGCTATTTATCAGTGAAAGGGGACACACAGATCTTGTTCACAGCATAAAACCAATATGCCTGGATATAGCCCTGGCTGAACTGCAGTTCATTTTAGTATCTTTTCAAATTTTGGGCTTGGTCCTTTATGGTAATAAGACTACCTCAACTGTACTCAGCACAACACTGAAATCACTCCTGAGCTGTAGCATTACTGCTAAGCATCACTACCAAGCATCTCCAGCAACAGTATTGGGATCTCCTACTGACACCAAAGCCGTCCACCTTTCCCAGTGAAAGTTTCCATCACTGGAAACTCTATGATTGATGGACCAGTAACTGCTGCTTTTATTATTAGCACTTATTTAAGTAGTTGTGATGAGAGAAGTCCCGTGAATGGTTCTTAAAACAGCAGAGGATGTGTTTGTCTCTCCATGTTAGAGCTTCAGTATTGCTAACGTAAGTACAGGTAAATGGTATCATCAGCAGCGGAGAAATGCAGCTCTAGCTGCAGCACAAACGTCTATTCTTCAGAAATTGTTTTGTGCCGTACCAACAGGCATAGGCACTTTGAGAGTATCAAATGGAGATAAAGAAACCAGACATACTTAATAATGCAATGAAAACAGAAACGAAAAAATACCATGAAAAGTCTGTACTGGACTGAACAGGTCCAGCATTCTGCATAACCAGGATAGAGGAGACTCTCCTTTACAGTGTCCAGTACTGAAACAATTACATCCTGTTTCTACCTGTGGTTATGGCACTACTATCACTGCTTAAATTCTTCTCTGAGAAAAGTACATCTACAACAATCTTAAAGAAGATGAGGGTTTGCATATTTTTATTCAACACGTGATAACTGGCACTATTGGAATGATGATGCACTGTCACAGAAACACCTGTAATAAGAAACTGCTGAAATTAATAAGAAACTGCTGAAGTTAATAAGAAAACAGAAGAATGACAATATAAAAAAGACTAAAAATGGATAAAACCTTTCAGGAATTATAGAAGGTAACTATTTCTCTCCTGCTGAGCCAGATTCTATTACACAGATATTAAAAGCAGCATTTTAAAAAACATGACATACATACAAATGCAAAAAAGGGAGCAAGTACAGTGAAACAGTATGTGAATTAGGAATACAGGTCCACTTTCCTGCTCTGGAAGACACTTTTTTTGCGATTTTGTATCACTTTGGTCATGGAAATGCTCAGCTTATATACACAGTGAGCTGTGATATCAAAATAACAGTATTTTTAATATCAGAATTTCAAATTAAAGCTTTTTTAGTTATTAAATTAAAAACAATGCAGACAATGGAAAATGTATTAATTGGACCACTCCACCAGTCATTTTCTTCATAAATCACTGCAGGGTGTATCATTTCATAAAAATTCTAGGATATTCTAAAGATATTTTTGCAGGACACACAAACTAAGAAAAATTTTTTAGGTCCTAAGGAAAATTTGTGGTATTGTGGTATTATGGTATTAGATTTCTTGCCATTTAAATTGGAGACTGGGGGGGGGAGGGAATATTCTAAGGGAAAGCTCTAACGTACTTTAGCTCTGAAACAGAAAAATATTCTGTAGAATCTTTTCAGTGTGGAGTTTGGTCTGCAGCAAGTGTTTTCTTCTTTTCAAAGCATTAAAAAATTTATTAGAAAGACCAGTCTTTTCACAGTTTTACAGTAATTCATACAGTGTTCACAGAGGGCCTTGTAGAATTTTCTCTTCAGACAGAAACTACACAGTAAAAAAATTAACATTATGCCATTAGTGGCATGAAAAATAACAAGATCAGTTTACATTATGGAAATATTGTACTATATATTTCTTAAACAACCTTAAAGCTTTCTACAATGAAGTGACTAGGTTCAAGTCACTTCAAGGGGGAGAACAGTGGATGTTACTTATTTCATCTTTAGTAAGGGTTTTGACACCGACTTCCATGACTTCCTGATAGACAAGTCAATAAAGTGTGAGCTAAATAAGTGTCATGTATTGAAAACTGGCTGAGCAACTAGGCCTAGAGGATTGTGATCAGTCATTAAAAGGCCAGCTGCAGAAAATTCACTAGTGATATGTGCCAGGTGTCAGTACTGGGTCCAAGCCTGTTTAACATTATTATTAATGACCTGGACAAAGTTTGCTGATGATACAAAACTGCAAAGAGTGACTGATAAACCTGAGGGTTGTGACTTTGACTAGGCAGAGAGTAACCTCATGTAATTCAATTAGGGAAAATGCAAAGTGTTTCATCGGGGGAGGAACAACCCTATGCAACCACACTTTGAGGCCAGCCACCTAGAAAGTAGCTCTGCAAAGAAGGATCTTGGGGAAGATGACAGTAAGCTGTGAGCCAGCAACATGCCCCTGTGGAAAAGAAGGCACTTGGGTTACATTGGAAAGAGTGTTGCCAGTAGGTCAGAGATGGGGATCCTTCCTCTCAGCACTGGTAGAGAGTTCATCTGGAGTTCTGGGCTTCCAGGTCCTTCAGCTTAGAAGACTGTTTATGTTATGAACTGAGGTAGTAAGAGGGGATGGAGGACAGAGGACCAATGAAAAATTAACCAAAATTTTACATTGTAGAATTTCTCCAAGTAAACTTCAGAAAGTAAGTGGTTATACAGAACCAAGTCCTAGCTGTATCACAGTTTTCATCAAGATTGATAGGAGAAGGTATAAATAGACAAGCATTGTAATCTTTCAGAGCAAGTGGCACAAAACTGAAAACTCCAACTTTTCTCATTAAACTGTGGTTTTCTTGCTTACCATTTCTGTTTGCAATTTGGGTCACTCCACATCCACATCCAGGAACAGATTGTGCCACCCAACAGAAAATCATTAAGCCTTCTGTTTTTCTCAGCTTACTGTCCCCAAGAAAAAAATATATGGCCAAAACAGGATGCAAGGGCCAATGCCCTCAGCTTGGTAACAGAAAAAACCTAGTTGCCAAAACAATATCTTAGTCCCCCTTATTTAAAGCCCATCTACAGAAATAGTTGTGATATCTGCAAAAGGAAAGATCAGTCATAGCATCAGTAGTAAACTAATGAATAGCCTTCCCAAGACAGACAGAACAGCTGTAAATCAAATCCAGATCCAACCTTTAAGAAGGTTCATCATTCATATGTTTTAAACTAAATTGTTCTCAGAAAGCCTATGACTGACTTAGAGCCTTATGAACAACTAGAATGCAAGAATTCTGCTTGCAGCTTTCCAATTGGCTTATTTTCAGTTGTTCAGAAGCTGTACTCCACTAATAAACTGCTACAGTATTGAAATAGTTTTGTAAACCCACAAGATATTAATCCTGTTTGGAGACATGTTAACATGAAAGTCACCTGCCCTGATTAGCACAAGAGAAAACGTCTGCCTTTGCAAAAGCCTGTAATGAGACTTTGATTGGCCTGATTCTGCTTGAAAACTGCAACGCTCCCAGCCAAGTTCAATTAATTTGCCTCGAATAAAGTGAGGCTTGAATAAAGCACATAGTCTTATAATAATTCCCTAATGTATGTAGCCTGTAGCTGAGTAATACAACTCTAAATAAGAGAGAAGTAGCTGTGACACCTGATAAATTATATTACTTGACTGATTTATGACTTATGTCTCCCTCTTCCAACCTAACAAAGAAAATTCAATTATCCAAGCAGTCTAGGTTCATGACTTTAGGAAAAGATGATCTGAAGCCACAATTTGAGTATCCTGAATCATTTCTAAATGACAGCATGAAACACTGTTCAAAGTGCAGCAGGTTAACAAGGATAAGCAAAGATTGTTTGTGTTGTCACTCTCTATAGACAGCCTGCAAGTTATTTGGCAATATGATTGAAGCGTAAAACTTATATACCTTCAGGCCTAAATACCTATAACTCACAGAAACTTTATAAACTTTCAAAACATAGTAAAATTTAAAAGGTAAAATGCAATGGCAGAAAATAATGCAATGCAAAGACAGCATATTTTAAAACCCAAACAATATGGAAGTTGTTATCATGAGAACTTTATTTCTTGTAGCTAGGTTTTCTGTGTTTAACTATTTAATCCCAAAGTTCCACTAAGGAGTTGTTTGTCAATCAAACTTGAATTTGTCATCAAATTCAGGTCTATCTTCCATAATTCATTTTGTTCTTACTCAAAATACCACAGCTCAGCTTCAATAACACAGTATAAGAGATAACATCTCAACATGTACTCCTCTTGACTACAGAATATCCTTGATTATCTCATGTTTTATTCTGTACTAAATTCTGAATGCACTATAGATTTCCCATGGAATGTAATCAAACTTTTCACAAGAGATCATAGTCACTAAAATAGTAATTCAAACAAAATTACACCCTGCCTTCAAAAATAACTATTGTTTTAAGCTTGGCATAGAGAAAGCAGTGACACCTGGGAACTGAGTTCAGGTTTCCATGTGCCTTTTTCTCCTTCTTCAAGGAATTTACCACTTTTCTGCAGAATTATTCTCCCTTCCCACTGCCTATTCCATGACTGGGGAAAAAAAAAAAAAAAAGCAAACAAAAGACTCTTTCAGACTGAAATTAAAAGTATCATCTTTTGCTAGTTGACTTCTGAAGGTATTTTGAGAGCTAACCTGGTCTAACTCAGGCCATTTCAAATTCATGTGTGTTGTCTAAGCTCCTCATTCCTGTTTGCTTTGTATACACTATGGAAAGAAAGTGATATCTCCAAAGGGTGATTTGTGCCCATTATATCAGATGCTTATCTTCAATGGATCCCTCATTCGTCAGGGTGCTATAGCTGTCTCTGCAGATTTTGGTAAAACAAATTCAACCTGGAAAAATCAGATAATCTCATGTCTTGTGAAATATTTATCCCTGGATTAAAAGAATTATGTTTTCAATAAAATTAATAGTGTTTATATATCTTAAAGAGCATCAGTATGTTTAATGTAGATATGTAGTATGTTTCATAAGCACACATTAAAGTCTATGTTAATGTAATTTCTAGATTTTAATGCTGGACTGAACAGACATCTGAATATGATGTGCAACAATGTACACAATCTCTCTCAATTTATTTGAAATAGCTGTCTCTTCCAATCTGAGAACTATATGAAATCCCAGAGGCAGAGAACTAGATCATTCTTTCCTCCTAACCAAACTTCACATCAGAAAAGCATGAATACAGTGTGCAAATGCTACTGCTTGCTTGATTGATACAGAAATCTTGCCACACTCAGGAGGAGTTTAGTGGGCTTCTGGCAAGAAGTTCCAGCTTTAAACTCAGACTGCAAAGAAAGTTTGCTTTGCTAGCATGTGACAGTGAAACATAATTCAGTTCAGCACGGAGTGAGTATAGTTGCACAGTAGGAGATTACTGGCAATGAAAAAATTCCTAACAAATGGCTCCTATCTGCAAGGAACAGAGCACTGATCTTTGCAGAACACGTCTTTGGTAATGAGGTATGCCAAGATTGCTGTAACAGAATTAATCTTTCTATAAAAGCCAGAAAATTGCTACAATTCAACATGGAGATAATGAAAACAATGTTTCACAGTATCCAGGCTCTGGTCAGGTGGAATAAGTTACTATGTTTTCTTGCTATCTAGCCAGAAATTATGGAGGTATCTCCACAATTCATGGTTTCCCATTCTCACGAGTTCCTTCTGTTCCAAAAGCTACAGCTACTCTACATGACTCTTATTCATGTATTTTCTTCCCATGAAATCAAGGAGCAGTAAAGTGGTGGTGTGTTGGCCCAAATCTAAACCTGGAAGCAGGGAAGTGCTCCTGAATCCTGCATTTTAGAGGCAGTAAGTTTCATCCCATCAGCAAATCAAAACGGTGTCCCCTCTCACTCCTCCTCCAGCAAATGTTCCACTCCATACGGTATTGACATCCATAATCAGAAAATAACTAAACAAACAGTCTCAAAATAAAGTGTGGCTATTTTCACTAGAAGTATATTGGTTAATGCAGTCACTTGGAACACTGATTGGCCTTGATCTTTCATTACAGAATAATTAAAGACTCACTGGACAAAAAGAATCAAAGAATGAGCACAAATTAATGACAAAGTTATAAGGGCATTCACTAGGAAGAACAGAGAAATGTATAATAGTTTCTGCCATGTCGAGTATTTAAATATTCAGTAGTTTTGTGATTAGTCAGCAAAAATCCTTTGCCCAGATGAACATTTCTATTACTATGCAATGTAGTTGAGGTCACCCACATACATTGCTCCAACAATGAATTATTTCCAAATTAATCAAAGCTGCATCTTCAGCAACATGCAACGAAAGAATACAACACCAGAAAATTCAGGAGTATTATGTACAGAAGCAAAAAAAAAAATTCTTCTAGATAACCAGGCAAAGAATGCACCTGAACCACCTCCACCCCCATCACTTGCATGCTGCCCAAATGGTTTATTACACAAAATGTACAGTGTGTTACTTCTGACTATATTCTGTAGGAGTGCTTATGCATCCAGCTCCAGGAGAGGATTTATGATCATGACTTCAGAGCTGAGAGAGGTGTCTCCACGCCATAGTTCATTTTCTTGCAGCAATGTGATCCAGAACAAACTGGCTCTTGCACTGGCTTACCTTACTAACATGTTCTCAACATCATGTCTTGGCTTTCATCTACTCCTTTCTTAAGTGCTGACATCTCAGCTGTCAGACAAGAGTACACCTAGATTCTCTTGTAGGTCTCCTTCTAGTTGTTGTGATAACTCTCCTAAGTCTGCATTATCTGGTGGGAAAAATATTCTGTTCCTCATTTAATCTCATGAAGTTTTAAAACAGTGTCATCAATGTTGAAGTGCTAGAAGACAGCAAAAAGCAGCATCACCATGTAAAAAACTCATTAAGGACAAGAGAGGTACACCTCTCACATACAGGTCTACCAGAGTGAACTTTTGCTAAATACTAGTTTAAAATTTAGTTTGGATGAAAACTGGAGAATAGAAGGAACACTTGTGTCAAGAGTTATTCCAGGCCAAAATCTGCCTTGCCATCCAAACCTAAAGAAATCCAACATTTGACACTGTGGATTAATTGAAATGGGAATGACATAGAGCACAAAACCAAGCCTTATCTGGAGTATCATGGGTTTAGTTTTATTCTTTCACACAGTTCACTATTATGTATTTTTTAAAAAAATTACTAACATCCTGTACCCTGCTCTCTCCAAAAAAAGCACAGATATCAAGTGAAACAGTAAAGGTTTTATACAGGATGAAGGGCAGGGGGGCAGGATGGAAGCTTCTAGCATCTTAGCACAGAAGCCAACCCTGCAGCCTTCCCCACTACCAAAACCTTGGCATGTAAACCTAATCCAGGCAGGAGCTAACACTGACTTTCACAGTAGTTGGGCTGTGCAAAAAATATTGAGAATTAGAAAGCCCNTATTGCTTCACAAGGACTCAGGAATTGTTCCCTCTTTTTGTTCTCAGATAAACCTTCAGTTATATGTTTGGGTTTTTTTCAGGTAATGTGGGTCTTATGAAGATACAAAAGACTGTATAAGTGGAAAACAGTTCTGTAAACATTAAAATATAATAATAAAAAATCAGTATTTCTCTAGATTATATGACTAAAAGAACACTTAAAAAGATACACTGATATATAATTAAAATTGAATAGTTAATGAAAAGCATTAATAAAATTAAAATGACAGTCAGAAGTTTTCCTGGGTTTTATTGTTTTATATATAGACTTAATATGTATTCAAAACTATGTATTACTGATAGGGAAAGAAGAAAATTCTGAAACAAAATAATTGCAATTTAAAGTCATCTGAAGTTGAAAAGATTTTGAAGGAGTTAGGTTTTTGATTTTTGAAATAAACAAAACTTTAAATTACTAGCAATAGAAGAACATAAACTTTTATAATACAAATTATCCAGTTCATAAACTTCTATTTAAACACCTATAAGAATATTACAGTTGTTACTTTTGAATTACTGAGCAAAGGATTTTCTTAGCATGAATACTCCATATAGAATATGGAGTATTCTAGCTAAATATTCAGCTAAATATTTAGCTAAATATTTTAGCTAAATATTCAGCAAATATGTCAATGTTGCAAATTCTCCCCAGGAAAAGTTTGAGAGTATAAGAAGGTGACAGAATCTTCCAAGAATTGTATTAGTGTAAAGAAAATTAAAATAACCTGGTAAATCTCATAACTGGTGGTAAAAGACACTTGCTTAGTCAGAATGATGATGCTACATCCAGAAGAAATATAAGCAAGGTTCCCCATTGTGATCACTATGCCCTGCTTTCCATTACCATTTCTGTTACACAAAACACCAGCAAGCAAAAAATTCCTCTCTGTGCTGAAAATGGCATTGCAGATATCTTGCTAGCAGGAGGCATTGTGCAGCCACTTTAGCTTTGCTTACCATCTGTCGAGCATCCACTGGTGCCATCACTGGAACAGTAACGCATTTCAATCCGTTGCCTCCCCACCTCCAGCAAATTTGGGTCAGGCAGACGTGCTTTGCAGGTGTATCGGAAACGTTGTTCATAGTGACCACCATTGTCTGAGATATTGACTGGGGTCCAAGGTGTCCAAGGCGTTGTCTTCTTTAATTCTGGGCAGGCATTGGTGTTACAAGGCTGATATTCCTGAAAGAACATGGTCATAGTGAATATAATCAGCAAATATGACTTCAAAAACACCCCAGAAACACTCAAAAAAAGACAACCAATTAAAAAAACCTCTGATATTTTTTTCAGCATTTCCAATAGCAGTGATCATCAATAAACTTTTAATTCCAGTCTCAAGCTGAAAGTGTTTTTTCTGCTATACAAGCACAGTATCATACTGGTAAAAGCAATATGCCAGTACCAATCAGATCTATTACATCCATAAAAACAGTAAACCAAACACTATAAGTACCACGATAAAGCACATCCTCTATAAATTAATAGCACCAAATAAGGTTTAGCTAAATATGCTAAAGCTTTTAATTAAGAAGAATTCTGATAAACTGCAAGTATATGACACAAACCAACAAATAATACCTTGGTAAAATCTAGTGGCAAATGAATAAGCAAACCACTGTCCATTTTGTATATTGTTATGTATTATAAAGGTGACAACAGACAAAAAATGTTTTCTACTACAGATTCTGGCTTCCTGAGGTGATTGTTACTCATAGTTCCAGCATTGCTAAACCTATTTTCAGAAGCAAATACCCTGTGAATTGAATGCACTAAAAGGAACAGATTGTATGTAAGAAACAAATGCAGTATTGCCAGTATTCTCACAAATGCAGACTTGTCAGTTTTCTCAAGCCCCACAATATACGTCTCCTTATGAATATCATAAAAATCTGTAGGTCCTGCCTATTCATTTTCCAGAGCAAAATACACTGCATCTGATATAAATTCTATGTAAACTATATGGATGAAATAAAACAACTATTAAATATCAGAATAAATTCCCACTGACTTTTTGTATTAAATACAAAAAGAAATAGGCATCAGTGGGACAATCTCTCTACCTCTGACCTCTTAGAAAGAAACTCAGCAGAAGGTACCATCTGAAAAGGAGCACACTGAAGTTTGTAATTCCACTAAATACTCAAAAAGAAAAAGAAACAATAGAAATAATGGTTTTATCACATAGTACAGCTTTCTTCCATAACCCCTACCCCAGTTGATACCTCCATATTCCAACAAGCAATAGATTAGCTTCTCCTCTCTTCCCCGTGATGATAATAGCCTTTTTATCTCATACTTTCCTCAGTCCACTACCTCTCCTCTCACATAGTCTAACTTATTAACATACCTAATTAGGCTGAGAGCAATTGCTTTCAACCCATATTTCGGTTTAAGTGCTCTGTTGCTATTTCAGATCTAAAAGAAGCTTATCTGTCTAAAAGCCTTTCTAGATTTTCCATTTGTTAGAGTTGGAAAAGAAAAATCCTCAGAAACCCCTGTCCCACTAACAAAGCAATGCACCGGAGAAGCCAGTGTTATGTTCAAGATTCTCATATTCTGAGGCCAGATGGACTTGTGACAAACTTTCTGCTTTCACAGTTTTGTGGAACTTCAGAAAGAGCTTTTAGCCCAAAGGCTTCAGCTGGACTACTCCTGTTCACTGCTCAAGGCTGTGCAAAGTCCCTTTCCCACCTTAAAATCTGGTGATCACTACTATGGTGATGACGAGAGGTACTCAGGCACCATTTAGGAGAGGATCCCTTCAGAGCAGGGGACTGGATCAACCTTTATGGGATCTGAGTTTCAGCCTTGACTGGTTTCTGGGTCAGAAGACAGAAAAGAACAAACAAACTATCTGGTCCTGTGTACATCAGGGGAAGCAATTTTTCATGACTCCTCCAGACAAATGTATAAATCAGGTGTGTTTTAGATTGAGGATAGAACTGACTGTTTTCCTGGCAGCACATGAACTGTAAAAGAAGAAATCAAAAAATTAACAGATGCCAGCCACAGCGAGAACTACTCTGCCTGCTATCCAAACTGGCTACTCACATCCAACATGATGTCCCCTTCAGCGGCTAGATTACAGTGCATCTTTCAGCAAGAGCACTCTGCCTTTCCCTCTCTTCTTTTTTTTAAGACATCTAGCACTGATGAGTCTATCACCTCCCTGCATCAGCCGTTCCACTATTTAGCAATCCTCAAAGCTAACAAATTGCAAGTTAATTCAAGGCTGCATTTTTCCCTTAATTTAATTTTCCAGTCACCGAATTTTGCTGTGCCTTTATCAGTGATACTGCATTTCTTGTCCCATACCTACAAAAAAATTTTCATGTCCAAGTACTCCCACATAATGCTAAATGAAGCTGAACTTCTTAAAGCTATACAGGAATTAAAACCTGATCTCCAGGTCTTGTGCACTCCAATGCGTTCATTTTATCCTATTTTCTTATTTTACTTAAAACTGGACACCAAAATTTGACTTGGCATTCTAGAAGCAGTCTTATCAATACAGCATGCAAAGGCTATCATGACCCCATTCTACTTGACAGTCTGACTTTAATATTTACATTATTGCATTAGTGCTTTTTTCTTCCACAACATTTCACAAAGAGCATAAGTAGGCCCAATTATCTTTGATAACTTGTCCATCTCTAAATCACAGCTTTTACTACATTTAGTTTCCCATTTCTCAGAAGAGGCTGGTATTTGGCAATATTAAAATAAGTTTTATTAACATCTGCAATTTTCTAGCATATTATATACCACTTCAACAATCTCTATCATGCTCAAGCACTACTGAAAATGCCTTATATCACTGTCTAGACTGCTGACAAAAATGTTAAGTGCTATTGACCCAAGAACTGATTCCAGGCAGACCCTGCTAGATACATCCCAGTAATTTATATCTGTCCATTGACACCACATTTTTCAACTTGCCAGTGAATCAGCTGTTAATCCATTTAAGATTTTCCATATATTTCAGTTTTGTGAATCAAAGTATTCTCTGTTGCAAAGGCAAATGTCTTGAAAAAGGATATGTCCTGCATTGCTTTCAAACATCATGAAATGCCAACTCTTTTCTAGTAGTGTATAAGAAGGAAAAATTCAGTCAGTATAGCAACTACTCCAATGTTTGTTTCAGTATAGTCACAATGGTTTAAAAGTTTCAGTTCCTCAGTTCATATTGATTTCTGCACTGATATTTTTTAATCAAAAATAAAAGTTGCTAGAAATGTGAGTTTTCTTTACTCGATATGGCATAAACAGGTATGGGTCATGTAGAGTAGAATATGTGAGATATGCAATAAGTCCTTTGTCAAATAAAAATAGGCAGTAGAGGAAGAAGTTAATTTAGTGGCGGCATATTGAATGTTGCTTTGCCAACACATATCTGAGATGAACACGTCAGCTCACTTGCTTCTAGAAAGATGGACTACCAGTATTCAGTGTGCTTCAGGATGTGTAGTCCCTTCATACACAGAGGTGTATACTCATAACAAAGATTATACTCCTATGCTATTACATGAGCCAGGAAGAAAGGTGTTCCTGAAGAGTATCTGTAGAGACCATTTATTAGTTTTTCCTTTCTTTTTGCTTCACGCATAGCTTATATGAAAGTTTGCTGTCATGCTTGTCTATTCAACCACTGGATTATACCCATGAAAGGCTCAGAATGTCAGGAGAAACAAAAGTACATGTAGTTTACCCAGAAAAAAAATACATCAGTCAATAATTTCTCTGTGAAAAAATTCAGAGGACTACCACCACAATGGACTCTGTGAAGTTCTGGCACTGATAATGACCTGGCAGAGCTTGCTGGCTGCTCCCACAAACAGGGAGTGCAGCCCTGCTCCACTGACTACTGTATCTGCCACAGAGGAACTGAAAATTGCATGGTGCTTGTTGAAAGCATTGATGTGATCTGATGCAGCAAAACACTATAAGCAGAACAACGATCTTGCTTTGAATGGTCTCAGATTGGAAGTAAGTAAAGGAAGGAAGAAAAAAGGCACGATTCGGATCATACATGGATATATTATGTGCTGCTAGCACAAAGTCTGATTGGGAAGATTTGTCAGAGACTGGGAGTATGGAAACTTAGTTTGGATTATCCTCCCATTATCACCTTTTTAATGCTTGAACAATTTACCTAAGTG
>WEIV01013356.1:4318-63559 GCA_013390005.1 Calyptomena viridis | reverse complement strand
TGGGCAGATCTGCTGAGATCTACCTGGCTGTCAGTGAAAGTCCTTCCTAGAGGGAACATATCAAGCACACTCTGATCGGTGAATCTACAGTGAAGGTCCCTCTGTGCACGGGACACCTGTGGACTGATTGGGTCATAAAGGGTTTTGATTTACCTGGGACTCTGACAGACAAACAAGATACAAGGGAAGAGAAATTCTCCCCCTTTGGAAGGGTTAGTTTAAACCTTCCCTTTTTGTGACAATGTAATGTACATATATATCACCAATTGCCATTTTCTCTGATAACACATTTAGGTTGTCTTATCTGACAGTTACATCTCACTATGATTTGAGACAAATGCTGATTTTTGCAAAAAAACCCTTCCAAGATTTCAGAGGATGGCATTTAGTCATTGAACATCGTTCCATAGCATGTCATGTCTCAGCATGTGGGGATTATTTTTTAAGACATTTTGCATTTTGCACTCATACAAAATGAAGATTTCTTTTCCTCACATACACAGGGGAGTGTTTCTAACCAGAATATTTTCTTTTTTTATTTGGACAAGAAAGGTACATGCTGTCACCATTAATTTGATTTTATTTTTCTTTGGCAGAGACAATTCTGAGATGTCTAAAAATTGCCTTGCCTGATTAAATAATCACTTACTCTTCATAATTTGGAAACCTTACTAAAGTGTCCTATAAATCATGTATTTTAAGAATTCAAATTTTATTTATTGTAGTATGTCATTTTGCAGCCATGGTTTATTACTTCCTGTATGCTATAGAGCATGAGGCTACTTTTGAAAGATTTTATGACTCTGTATTACTGTAGGTATGACTTTAAAAGAACTTATTAAAATACAGTGTTCAGATTATGGTCTTAGATATCTATTGTATATTGATAGAAAAATAGATTTTTTTTTTTACATTATCACAATTTTTACTTCATTAAAATCCAATATTGTAATTAATTTGTTTAAAAAAAAATCTTATTTTATGACAGCAATTTCAAACACCAAAAACTAGGAGAAGGTAGAATCCAGGGTGCCCTCTGCATGCATACAATTTGTACTAGAAACCTTATTAATGTTATCTGTTATAATTTTCTCCACAGGATCCTGGAGGATAAATGAATTACTGTTCATTAGATCCAGAGATGACATCTCAATCCCTTCTAAGTCTTTTACCTGGCTCTGCCAGTCTTATGAGTCCCCACAGAGGTCCCCACAGATCTTATGACACTTCTCCACCTTTTATCTTTCCCTCTTGCTTCTATTGAATACCATTAATTCAATCCCTCACTTGCTGCAGTATCTGCTGTATGTCACAGCTGCTTGTGAGATCTGTAGCATAAAAGGTCTGGAAAAACTGCTATTAGGAGATTTGTATTAGTTCCTCCCCTTCCTCATCTTCACTTTAAACAAGCAACTCTTTTACACACATATGAAGTGCATAATCCCATCAGTTAATTAACATTGTAAACCCAACAACTGTTTCCATTCTTTAGATTGTATTTAAGCATCAGAACAGCTACACCATTTCTCTTCCTTTTGTTGTGAGCCTTTTTGGTCACAGAAATGTATGCAGAAAGCTGACCAGCAGAAAGCTGCTCGGGTGACTGAAGAACAGAGGATTAATCACACTCAACTATTGCATATAAATCAGTTCAATCTTTGTATTTAAGGATTACTGCCCATCTTTCAGCAACATACAAGTGCAAGCAAACTTCCTTTTACTGTTACTGACACAGAATGCATATGCAATCTCTCTTCACTTATCCCTGGAGAATGTTAATTTTTTTCTCTCTAGAAAAGTCTTCTTTTACTTTCCTGCACCTTGGAAAGNTATCTCCTTCTGGAAGAAAAACAGTATATAAAGGAATCAAAAGGTGAGAGAATTTGAGAGAGAAGCTTTCCATCCTAACCACAGAGGAGGCTGTTGGGCAACTTCCCTTCTCTTCCCTCTCACTTTGGGAAGCCTGGTGAGATAAGCTATAACTTATGCATATTATCTGTCTGTCTTAGACTAACACTTTGCTTTTCTATTTGCTATTCCTAATAGACTGTTTTGCTTTAGAACTTGTGTATATGTTTCCACCTTACATAGTTTTGAATTGTGTCTTTTGTAATTAGGATTATCCTGACTATTAAAAGAACTCATTATCTATTTTGTCACAATGTATCTTAATAAAACTGTTATCTTGTAACTGTTTAGCATAAATCCTTATACAAAGGTTGTAACAGTTTCATTGGCGGCAAAATAACACTCTGGGCAGATCTGCTGAGATCTACCTGGCTGTCAGTGAAAGTCCTTCCTAGAGGGAACATATCAAGCACACTCTGATCGGTGAATCTACAGTGAAGGTCCCTCTGTGCACGGGACACCTGTGGACTGATTGGGTCATAAAGGGTTTTGATTTACCTGGGACTCTGACAGACAAACAAGATACAAGGGAAGAGAAATTCTCCCCCTTTGGAAGGGTTAGTTTAAACCTTCCCTTTTTGTGACAATGTAATGTACATATATATCACCAATTGCCATTTTCTCTGATAACACATTTAGGTTGTCTTATCTGACAGTTACATCTCACTATGATTTGAGACAAATGCTGATTTTTGCAAAAAAACCCTTCCAAGATTTCAGAGGATGGCATTTAGTCATTGAACATCGTTCCATAGCATGTCATGTCTCAGCATGTGGGGATTATTTTTTAAGACATTTTGCATTTTGCACTCATACAAAATGAAGATTTCTTTTCCTCACATACACAGGGGAGTGTTTCTAACCAGAATATTTTCTTTTTTTATTTGGACAAGAAAGGTACATGCTGTCACCATTAATTTGATTTTATTTTTCTTTGGCAGATACAATTCTGAGATGTCTAAAAATTGCCTTGCCTGATTAAATAATCACTTACTCTTCATAATTTGGAAACCTTACTAAAGTGTCCTATAAATCATGTATTTTAAGAATTCAAATTTTATTTATTGTAGTATGTCATTTTGCAGCCATGGTTTATTACTTCCTGTATGCTATAGAGCATGAGGCTACTTTTGAAAGATTTTATGACTCTGTATTACTGTAGGTATGACTTTAAAAGAACTTATTAAAATACAGTGTTCAGATTATGGTCTTAGATATCTATTGTATATTGATAGAAAAATAGATTTTTTTTTTTACATTATCACAATTTTTACTTCATTAAAATCCAATATTGTAATTAATTTGTTTAAAAAAAAATCTTATTTTATGACAGCAATTTCAAACACCAAAAACTAGGAGAAGGTAGAATCCAGGGTGCCCTCTGCATGCATACAATTTGTACTAGAAACCTTATTAATGTTATCTGTTATAATTTTCTCCACAGGATCCTGGAGGATAAATGAATTACTGTTCATTAGATCCAGAGATGACATCTCAATCCCTTCTAAGTCTTTTACCTGGCTCTGCCAGTCTTATGAGTCCCCACAGAGGTCCCCACAGATCTTATGACACTTCTCCACCTTTTATCTTTCCCTCTTGCTTCTATTGAATACCATTAATTCAATCCCTCACTTGCTGCAGTATCTGCTGTATGTCACAGCTGCTTGTGAGATCTGTAGCATAAAAGGTCTGGAAAAACTGCTATTAGGAGATTTGTATTAGTTCCTCCCCTTCCTCATCTTCACTTTAAACAAGCAACTCTTTTACACACATATGAAGTGCATAATCCCATCAGTTAATTAACATTGTAAACCCAACAACTGTTTCCATTCTTTAGATTGTATTTAAGCATCAGAACAGCTACACCATTTCTCTTCCTTTTGTTGTGAGCCTTTTTGGTCACAGAAATGTATGCAGAAAGCTGACCAGCAGAAAGCTGCTCGGGTGACTGAAGAACAGAGGATTAATCACACTCAACTATTGCATATAAATCAGTTCAATCTTTGTATTTAAGGATTACTGCCCATCTTTCAGCAACATACAAGTGCAAGCAAACTTCCTTTTACTGTTACTGACACAGAATGCATATGCAATCTCTCTTCACTTATCCCTGGAGAATGTTAATTTTTTTCTCTCTAGAAAAGTCTTCTTTTACTTTCCTGCACCTTGGAAAGCACATGCATCTCTAATCTTCACCTCCATGATGACAAGCCTCTAGAATGTTGATACATTCTGTTACTAAACACACGAAATTAACTCCTCCTATTTTGATCATCTGCACAAATGCAGTGGGATGAGAGCCAGACACAATGATTAAAGTGTGAGATTTAAAACAAAAAAAAGTCTACACCTTAACTCTCATAAATTCTGGTGCCCTTGTTATTGTATTCTAAAAAACTTAGAAAATCAATTCCATTAAAACGCACTTCTGAGTGGATTTCAGACAATTCTTCAATGTACTGATTTAAGCATAAAAAAATCTAATTTAAGCACCACTAAAGATTTGACATACTTACATGCAAGAAAAAAACTTGGTATTTTTTGGGGGAAAAAAAAATTATATCAACAGAAATATTCACTTGGACTGTTTGAAACCCAGCTGAACACTTATTATTCAGCATGCTGTAGTCAACTTTTCCTATCTGGAAAAATGTACCGGATCTATCTAAGCTCATAGCAGCCTTAACAGTGCTATAAGATAACACTCCATTGTTTTGACTGCTGTGAGCACAGTGTCAGACAAGAGTAAGATTTTCGCAGGGGACATGAGCAAGCCAGCTGAACCAGACTGATCAAAGGGATATTCCATACCATGTGACATCAGCTCAGATATAAGGTGAAGGAAGGAGCATGGGGCAGGGCGGGGGCATTGGTTGTTTTCCAATGGCCTCCCGCTGAGAAGACAGCAGAAAAGTGTAGGGGCCCTGCTTCTCAGGACGCGAGCTGACCTTGTCGTAAATGGGAAGTAGAGACTAGATTTTTCTGCTTTGCTTTTTGTGCGAGCAAGTTTCTTTTTGCTTATAGTAAACTGCCTTATCTCAAAATCCATAAGTTGTTCTCGTCTTATTTTTCCCTTTTCCCCCTGCCTGGTTGGGAAACAGGGAGGGGTTGAGAGACTCTGTGGGCCCTTGGCGTCCAGTCAAAGGTCAACCCATTACAGTGAATAATATGTGAGCCCAGTTTTGACCACAACAAAAAGACTATAAACAATGACAGTGACTCTCTTCCCTAATATAGTCTTCTTTTAGCCATCCCTCTAGTCCTGACTTGATTTAATGTTTGCTAGTTTGGTGCCAGCTAGTTTCCCAAATGTCTTAATGCAGATCACAATGAATTGTTCTTCATTTGTTTTGAGTGACACTTTAATTTTCATCTACTGCAGAAAAAGAATGCTAGCACAGTGAATTCAGCCTTACACATGCCATGACATTAAAATGTCTCACCAACTTACTTCATATGCCTAAACGCAGGTTGTTTTGGTTTAACTCCAGCTGTCAACTAAGCACCACATAACTGGTCAACCATTCCTCCCTGGTGGGATGGGGAGAGAATTGGAAGAGTAAAAGTTGTGGGCTGAGATGAAAACATTTTAATAATTAAGGTAAAAGCTGTGCATGCAAGCAAAGCAAAATAAGAATTCACTCACCACTTTCCATAGGCAGGCAGGTGTTCAGCCATTCCCAGGAAAGTTAGGCTCCATCATGTGTAATGGTTACTTAGGAAGACACTCCAAACATCCCTGCTTCCTACTACTTCCTTCTAGTTTTTATGGTAAGGATGACACCATATACTATGGATTGTCCCTTTGGTCAGTGAGGGTCAGCTGTCCCAGCTGTGTCCCCTTCCAGCTCCTTGTATACCCTCAACCTCCTCCCTGGTGGAGCAGGGTGAGAGACAGAAAAGGCCTTGACTCTGTGTAAGCATCTTTCAGCTGTGAGGAAAACATCCCTATGTTACTAACACCTCTTCCAGCACAAATCCAAAACACAGCCCCATATCAGGTATTCTATTCCAGCCAAAACCAGCAAACACACAGGTGTATTTCTGTTCTGTGCCAAACTGTAAGGAGTGAGCAGTATTAGAAAAGTCCACAAGAGTGTTCACAATCACTGGAGATGACACAGTGCAAGCAGGCAGAAAGGCTAACATAGCCATCTTTCCAACTGTGCTAATCATAAATCTACATGCTGACACTGGGAGATCCACAATGTCAATCAAGAGGGAGAATGAGAAAAAAAAATAAATGCAGATTGAGATTGAACAGAAGTAAAGATTTTCCACAAAATCATGCTTGAAGGTGATGTAAAGAAAAAATGTTCTCCAATTATTGAAACAGTAGAACTGCTCAGAACTAAGATTTTTACCCTGTAGTTTTTACATATCAGCAACTCCCTTTTTTAGTTGGAATTGCACATTAGTATCGAATTTGGAGCAGAACTTTATTTAGTCAATGCTAAACACTAAGTAAATGCATATTACTCCATATTACATTAACTAACCAGCTTCCCAGTCCATTCAGGTAGTTGTGAACAAGTGAGCTCTCTTCCTTTCTTTCTTTCTTTTTCATTTAAAGAGACAGGAGCCATCACTTTTTTAAAGTACAGACCTGGTCACAAACCAGTCATATCTTTGTCTTTTGACAGCAAGCATAATGCAAGGTAACCAAAGCTACCCATTAATGCCACTTGGAAGTGAAAACCAATGACAAAAAAAAATTCTTTATACACAGACCACAATTTCTATAAGTTCTATCAATCATGGAACTGATCCTTACTCCTTACGGAGTAGCACCAGAAAGAACTTGAAGTAGAAGCTGGTCCAGTCTGGACTACTGTAACTATGACTGCCAAGTACACAAGAGAAAGAATTACAAAGCTCAGGTGTATTTAGTGATTGTACTTTGGTTTTTGGAGCTTTTTAAATTATACTCATTCACTTTCCTGTCACATAAGATTGGAAAGGAAAACACAACAGTACTAAATAACAATACTAAGTAAACAACCAGATAAATACCTTATATACGTTTTCCAGACCAATACCTAGTTCTGTCAGTTTTGTTTCCTTGAATGCATAGGGAACAGAGCATGAAGGTCTTCAAATTTGTTATTATAATAAAGGGCCAACAACAGTACATAAAATAGTCTTAGATATTAAAATTTAAAAATTTTCTTTCCTCTTCTTTACTGTAACAGAGAAGACTAGACATATATTTTTCTGTTATTTACACAAGTATAGCTTCTGTAGAAGTCAAGGAGATCCACAAAGGCAAGCACTGATTTATCAGAACAAAAATAATCCTTAAGGTAGAAAACAAAAAATATATATTTTTCAATGTTCTACGCAGATCAGTATAGGGTTTTGTTATTGTTGGGTTTGTGGGATTTTTTTTTAATCTATGAAGTTCAGCAGCAGATTAGAATTTTTGTGACAGTTTCTTCTCCATCATGGGACAGTGCTCATTTAACATGGTGCATAAGTAATATTTTGTTGTTTCATTCAGAAGAAAACCTTTGTGACAAAAATTAAGAACTAAAATATTTCTCAAAAAACTTCTCTAAAAAGTCAGGCCAATCAGAAATTCCATTTTCTGAAAAAGAATCTTCCTTTTACCCTAAACATTAATACAAATAAAATCAACTTGTACATAAGTTGTACTATATTAGGCTAATTTCCATTTATTTCTCATGGTTATAACAGATTAAAGGAATGGAGTTCAGAAGCAGAAATTCTCCCTGGATAAGGCTGAAGGGGCTGGCATGTAGGATAGGGCATTACCTCACCTCTGTGAAATTTGACCTATCCCTCCCACCCCTCACCTGAGTTGTTCTGACCCACTAATTAACATAAAAGTCCAGTGCCTTATGTCAGGTAACATCCTTATGTACAGTATACCGTAACTGTTATTTGAAATAACCTGTAAATTACTTCTTAGCAAAAAGAATGTAATAATAATAATGAAGTGAAACATACAAAAAGTATAAGAGAAAGGAGGGACTCTCTTTCCTAGCAGCTGAGGCATTCAGGTCTATTTCTCTTCCAAACAATCGCTGGCCACCTTATTTTCCAGGCAGATAGTCTACACAATAGTTTGCTTCATGAAACGTGATCACAGACCTTCACCTGAAACAGAGTCACCATAGCTGTATTTCCTAAGGAGCTAGACCTTGTCTATGTCTTAGAGGTATAATAATTTGAGCTGCAAAAAATTGAAGAGGAGTGTCATCTAGTTACTGGATTCTACTAGGGCTTAAGCAATGATGGAACTGCTGTCTGTAGAGCCAAAGAGAAATATTTGAATGAATAAAGAAAGCATCTAAATATTTTTAAATGTCCCTGAGCTATAAGTTTAGTATTTTTTGAGTAATAATTTCAGACTTAAAAGCCTAAATCAGACTTTAAAGCACATAAATCCTTTACTAGCTTTAACTTTTGGTCTCAGTCATTCCCAATGAAATTTAGATTAAGTCAGTTAAACTCTGAAGAGCTGAAAAAATACCTTTAAGAATAAGGGCCCATGCAACTTATTAACAAGCAATAAATACACAGTACAGTACACATGAATTGTACCTTTTATAATATTAAATATATTGTTATTCTTTCCACTATTTGACTGCTTCACTGGTCTGGCTGGGTCTGGCATTTTTTAAGTGGAAGGCTAACTTTATTTCATTCAATTATCCTTTTATCCACAGAGGTTTGATTTATAAACAATCAATACCAGAAAACATAGTTCATACAACACATGGTGTTTCTATTAATTTCTTTACAATTCTGAAAACTAATGTATTTGAGATCATTATTACACCTACCACTTTATGTCAGACTATGCATCATTTAGACCATATGTTCCCTTTGCAAATGGGAAAGTATTTACTTGCACTATAAATATATGGGCATACCCAGTTCAAAACACATGAGCAGGCCTTTAACACAACATACTAAACTAGAAATGTACTAGAAACTTTCCAAAAAGGAAATTCCACTGTTTGAAAGTGATATCTGTCTGAGTTAATGTGTGTCATCATTATCTTTCCTAAGTCTCCACAGATTTAATAAGGACAATAATGCGTATCCTCTGTCATTATTCCTTCCCCATTTACAGAGCAGTTTTGACAGAATATACAAGAAAGGTCAAATTATGTCCTCAAATGAAGTCCAAGGAGTTTTTGTTATCTCTCTTCACATAGAGTGGAGAAGATTTAGGGTTCAACTATTTTTTTTCCTTGACGACAGTATAAGTAGCAAGAACATTGGAAAAGATATGAGCAGCAGTACTAGAGCAAAGATAATGATTTCAGAATCTCAGATTCACAAGCTGGATAATTTTAATTTTGATTCTCACAGTATTTTATTTCATTGTTTTGCTTCTGATGAGCTTAGCGGGAGATAAAATAGTCAGTTCAACAACTTGACATGCTAAAGTCCGGTTCCTTTATATTCTAAAATGTTACTGGGACAAGTTAGCTTTCAATCTAGAAATAGTATTTGTATGTCTGATGTTCATCTGCTGAGGCTCTCTTTTGCATCTTCATAGTTTGGTTTCAAAATGCCAAAAATACTTACTTGATTTACTCATTTTGTAGAACAGCACTGCAGAAGCGAAAGCTGAAGTTACTTCAATTAACTAAACAGAACAAATAGCTGGAAAAGAAAGGCTATAGATCAAATTCACCAATTTACAGATCAGATTTACCAGGGGAGTAAACAGTTCTTGAAATGAAGTTATATTCATGGATAACATGGATCAGATCCAAGAAAAAAGTTCTTGTGAGACTACAAAAAAACAAAATGCTAAAATAGGAGGTAACTTTTTTCCTTCTAAGGACCATGTAGTGGTTCTTGGAAAGTAATACTCTGCTATCAATAAGTTGCTTTCAGAATAAGATATTCTCAAATTTTAACTTGCCTTCTGGAGTGAAATCTTAATTCTCAGTAAATTTTCTAAGAATGCACAAACCATGCTCAAAGAAGAAAAATTAGGATGATTGTGAGAAAGAAAATGTCCTCCTGATGAGGTCTGGTCCAAGCTCCTAAAGAAAGTGACAGAAACTCTGTACTTTTTGCTGTTTAAAATCAGCCTAAAAAAAGCAACAGTAAATGTTCTCTAGGAAACAAACTCATAACTGCACATGTGACCTGGTGCAATTTTCTCATCAATAAAAAAGTGAGTTGTTTGTACTCACAATTACTATCTGTATTAACACATGCTAGACATCCTTTCATAGCCCAACTGACAGACAAAAACATCAAAAAATGATTAAACAAGACACTGTCATCAGTCATTATGCAAAGTAATTGAGAGCAATTTACTTATCTTTCATAAAAGAAATAGAAAAAATTGCAGTAAAAATGATGGCAGACAACAAAGCTAGTAAACACTGTGAAAGAACTGAATAAAGAAGGAAGTTCATTAAAATATGACATTACAAAAAACTGAGACCTGAGCTTCACAGGGGCACAACTTTATTATAATATTACCTTCAAGAGATCCCCTGAGGAAAAAAGACCATCTTTCCAAGGTATTTAAGCTTTTTGACCCATGTACTATTTCAATTTCTAGTCCCTTGTTTTTAGTGATGTCACTATTCTTCCTTTTTGAGCTCTCTTCTTATATATTTCACCTCAGGTTTGTCCATTTATAATCTCTGTCTTGACTGAGACTACAACTGAGATCACAAAATAGTTTCAGACAGCCATAATCAAGCGGATTCAGATTAGGAAGAAAAGGCCAAGGCATTTTCTACTGCTCCCTCTCCACCCCTACTATTCACAAGCTGCCATATATGGAATGTAGGTTCAACAGATCTTATTCAGTAATTTTACCATATGTTCTTCAGCAGAAGCTGTCCAAAGCTGTGTTGTCAGAAATGAAAATAACAAGACACACCACTTTCCTGCTAATGTAGAAGCTAGGAACTAGTTCAGTGCTTTGGCAATTGCAGGAAAAAAGTATTTGAGCCCAAAATGTGGAAAGAGGCATGTTCATATGTTGTTCTGAATCGTTTACCTACCCTCAATACAGACTATTCATATTTTTCTCATTGTATTAATCTGTGAGATTTCTTTTCCTCCCTTTTTCACAATTTGCGCAAAAACTCCCCCCTAGTTTCTCCTGTCTTTCAAATCTTCATATATTCTGCATAGTTGTGCAGTAGCTATCAGATTTTGGGAGCTGGGATGAAAGATTCAAAAAAACCCAGGATATTGTGCTTCACAGCATAGAGAGCACTGACTCCTGTAGGATGTCATATACCTCAGGTTCCTATAAGCTCCCAAAGGGTATAGCACTTTACAAGTTTGGGCCTCAAAAGGTTTTACTGGTTGATCATACAAGAAGTGAAATATCAGGTTTACACAAGAGAAATGCTATGTAGTGTCCCATTTAATTTAATTATATTTTTAAAATCAAAGTACAGTTCTTGACTGAGATTTTTATAAAATATTAACATATTTCATTTTACAGTTTTTATGAAATACATGGTTTTTTTAATGGATGAATTTTTTTGTTACTTTCACATGCTGTGTTAGGTGATGTAAATTGCATTAGTCTCATTGGCAGTTCTTTCATGTCTCTCTCTAGAGAAGACCATCTAGAAGACAGTCTAGTTCCTTACTTCCTGTGAAGGAAGACTAACCTTGGCTTAGAAAGTTCTTTTCATATTTACTTTAAGGAAAACACTTTGCACTTGTGTTGTCATCTTTAAGACTATGTTTTCCTTTGTTTGTATTTCATTTCAGCAGCTATTCAGTGCTAGAAGTCTTTATAAATAAATATTTTAAACATATACTCTTTCTACTTGAAAGTTATTCTGTCACTAAAGATGAATGTCTGCAGTCAATGTTTCAGTTGTGAGCAGCAGATGAAGTGTATTTCCAATGCTTACTTTGTCTTCAGTCAAAAAAGACAATAAATTTATTTTATGAAGCATCACCTGCATCATAGTCAAATATTTATGTCCAATGTTTTGCTTACCTGACTTTTACAGAAGGATATTATATGACTGATGTAATCGTTTAAATAACCTTCGGGTTTTCAATTCCATAAAACCTCATTCTATCTATACATATATAAATTACACAAATTTATGATGAGTGCATGGGACAACAAGCTCTTCAGGTCATTCCACTCATAATTACAACTAATTAAAATGTGCCAAAGAAAGGACAGAAATTTATCACTGCTCATTAAACCTGTAAAGACTGTGTTAATTACATGTCAGACTCAGTAATTCACATAAATGTTTGCTGCCAGTCTAAATTTAGTGAAAAAATACATGCATTTATAGCTACTGCAACAAGAATGGAGGTAGGGACAGTTGAATTGAAAGGGTTAAAAACTTCTCATATTACAAATCTCATTCTTTACTTATATGCTTTTTTATCTTGAAAACAGCATGTATGAATTCTGTTGCTGTTTTTTCTTCCAAACTTAAATATTCCTTTGATAAAAGCAAAACTGCTTACATGCATTGCCATACATTAATGTGCAAGAGGTAATTGGAAACCAGTATTTACTAGCAGTTATGACATTATTACATCACCTATGTTCTTATTCAAGAACATTATATCTATACTGTTTTATCACCCACAAGAAGGAAGGGATTCCACTGTGTTCCCCAAAATTTATAAGCAAAGACTTCTCACAAGACATCTCAGAAGTCAAACAGTAGAGACACTGTATACATTGATCAATTTGAAAGCAAGTCATCAGTTCAAGACACACTTAATAAGTCAGAATGCAATAGTATAGATTGTGTTCATTAGCTGCATGTACAACTTAAACTTACAACTTCATTTGACTCTTCATAAGGCCTTTGATCACTGAGAAGAGCAATGTATGGTGACAAAACCTGAGAATTTTCACTAGTACATTTCTAAATGGGGAAAAAAAATGTGCTGATGTGCCTGGATTACCAATATCGTAAAATTAAATATTTCAACTGAAGAATAATACATAAGTTGCTGTACATTTTAGACATTGAAGTTTTAAATTGCATTGATTTTTTTCTGAGAATTATTTATTGAAATCCCTGCAAACAAGAATTATTAAAAACCAAGATGCTTATTAGTCTGTTGAAGGAGTCAGGAATTTGTTCTTGTGTATTTACCTTTGAAACCGGATTCAGAGTGTTGTCACACAACTACAGCTACTGTCACTGCTTTAGGCTCTAGAGTAGTTTTTGAGCCTGGCCTGTATAATACCTATGAGTTAGCCCTCTATTTTCTATAGTATCTTTTATAAGACTCCAGGTTCTGCTCATGAGCTCATTGAATGGGTTTCAGGTCAAAAAGATACAAGGCCTCAAAATTCCACCCAATGGATTTTTTGATAGGGCTTTCAGCTCTTTTACACCTGAAAGTCACATATGAGAAAGACGCTATGATGCTTTTCAAGGAGTCAAAATAACACACTTTTACTGGCAAACTTTGGAAAATGAGGGAACTTGGCCAAAGTTTAAAACCAGCATTCAAACAACATAAAGCATTTCACAAAGCCAACTAATCCCAACCCAACCAGGTTTAAGTTACTCAAATATCAAGAAGAGGAAATTAGGAGAAGAGGAAGAGATAGAGAGAGAGAAAGAAAGAATTATATCTACTGCCTTAGATCCAGTGGAGATCCAGCTGGACTACCACAAGTCCAAAGACAGTAGGGCTGCCACCATGCGGAGGCCATGTGGTGTTGGTTTTGTTTGCTCTGGACTCCTGTGGTCACCCTCCCCAGATGGGGCTTCTGGTATACCAGACATTTTTGGGCTGAGTTAGGGGGTCCAGGAGGCGTGGTGTGGGGCAGTGCTCCCAGTGCGCCAGTGACTGACAGCTGTGCTAAAGGCTCTCAAGGAGGTGAGGGTATTAGAGGGGGCGAGGAAAGGGCAAATCACCATTTCCCCTTGGCAGAACCAGATCTGTTCCCTCCCATATACATAGAGTTGTTTCAAGTCCCTCACACCTTTCATCTATTTAGCTTTATTTTAAGCATTTGTCTTTAAGGTGATGATGTCTTCATATATATTTTGTGCTGGTGACAGATTAGGCACACAATACAGAAGAAAAAATACCTTATCATCCAGTCCTTTCTCATTTGAATAATTCAACTGCCACAAAAGGGATGTTTAGATAAGCACAATCCCCAGGATCAAGACCTAGTTACCCTTGTTAACCCCAAGCCTTCATAACGCAAGGGCGCTATATGAAAAATCTTGCTAGTTTCAGGCATTAATTTATAGAATCATAGAATCATTTAGGTCAGAAAAGACCTCCAAGATCATCAACTCCAACTATTAATGTAGCACTACTACGTTCACCACTAAAGTGTGTCACTAAGTGCCACATCTATACAAGTTTTAGATACCACCAGAGATGGTGACTCAACCACTTCCACAAACAGCCTGTTCCAGTGTTCGCCAATCCTT
Source organism: Calyptomena viridis (assembly GCA_013390005.1). Lineage (NCBI taxonomy): Eukaryota > Metazoa > Chordata > Aves > Passeriformes > Eurylaimidae > Calyptomena > Calyptomena viridis. Next base: position 49,238 of record WEIV01013356.1, on the reverse strand, counting down.
TCGGTGAAGAATTTTTTTCCTAATATCCAATCTAAACCTCCCCTGGTCCAACCGGAGGCCATCTCCTCTTGACCTATTACTTGTTATGTGGAAGAATAGACTGATTCCCCACCTTGATACAATCTCCTTTCAGGTAGTTGTAGAGAGTGATAAGGTCTTCCTGCAGCCTCCTCTAACCCGGTTAGTGTTCTTGGTGAGACGTGTTGTTGGAGGAAACAGGTGGGTGAAATGTTCTACAATGATATTCTATTAATCAAGAGCACTTCAAATGATGGATTTTTTAAGGTCTGGGTTTGGATGCACAGGCAAGTGTCAGGACTGATCTTCTTTCCCCAAGGACTGAAAACCCCACATTGTCCATGTCTCCCACAGATATTCAGATGAGATTCTAAATATCTTGTTAATATCAAGTTACTACTGCAATGATAGTGTTCTAACCAAGTGTCAAGAGAAAAAAAAAAGATTATCTGCTTGAAGAAAATTTGTGGAAAGAGAGGAGACAGTGTTCATTGAAAACTTGCTGTACAGAAGCACTACATTGAAATTGACCTGAAAATTTCTCGAAAGGCTAACATTTCGTTAAACCTCCTAGGACTTTACTTTTGGGTCAAATAGGCAGTATGTAACATAACCAAACAAGTGAATAACTACATGGTCATCAAGAATTAGGAATAGATATTTTACTAATCACTCAGTCCTCACTTGAAACAGATGAGAAAACACAGATTAAAGAAAAAGAGAGAAGTATATCAGTCAGAACGAGGGTATTTTGACGAGTTTTAGCTGGTACAGAATGTGTTTCTTCTAAATTTGCATCTGCTGATTTGACTTACTGTGGCCACAGTGCTGTGATGGGATTCAGTTGATCATCTCTGTCTGTCGTCTATGCAAAGGCTTGTGGGGAAGGTGCCTATTGAGCAGGGCCAATAGCAGTCCTATTCAGAAGTTAGTACATTCAGTTTCTAAAATTTTAGATGCTCTGTTACTGTTTTCAAGTAACAGTTCCATTTCTGCCTTTCTTCTGTCATATAGGCCTATATGAAGACAATAAGGACAAACAATTTGGCTGTAGAAATAAAATTCCCTTAATTAAAAAAGAAAAAAAAATCACATTATGAAGCTCCCTAACATCCTACCTCTCATAACTCAAATCTTCACTAAATTATATTAGGAAAGCTAAGAAAACTTTATTTGCTGGAAAAGTCACACACCATTTCCCAAGATAAAAATGTGACAATGTAGCCAGGAGTTACCTAAATAAATAAATAAATAAATAAATAAATAAATACCCCTGTTCCCTTCCATGAAGTTTTACAAAGAATAGCTTAAAGAATGAGAATTTGTCTTCTAACAATAATAAGAATTACTGTTTGCACTTTATACAGATCTGATTTACGATGTGTCCAAATTCCACATACTGAGTGTTTACAAAAAAGACACCTGCTTCTCTCTTATCCAGTGCAAAGTCTGTGATTATGACAATTCAGTATATTACTAGGGAAGAGCTTAAATGACTTCTGTACTATACTTATTTTACTTAAGCCTTTATGAAAACCTTATATGAAATCCAAAGACACAGACAAACCCCAAGGCACATGTAATTGAGTCACTGTCTTCTTGCTAATCTGATAAAGTAGATACTGGACTCTCTTGCTTATGGGTATGTTTCTTTATTTATCATCTTCAGTTCCTTCAACTCGGGCCAGAAAAACTATCTAGCAGAACAGTGACTATTCAAGATCAAAACTGTAAATGTCACCAGTTAATAGATTTAGAAAGCAACATCCTACTTGGAGAACATCCAGCAGAGATGCCTTTTCTAGCATGCCAGGAAAAACAGCTAACACCAATCTAAACAGTTGTATTAGCCCCCTCCTAATTTTTAGATCATGTCATAGTATGTGTTGGTTTGTTTCATTTGGGAGGTAGTATTTTTTCGGTTGTTTGTCAATTGCATTCATATTGGCATCATATTTTCTTCTGGTTTAGGGTCCAATTAGTACCTCAAAAACATTGTTCACATCCTGAAGGCAGTTGATTTAGTCACCTTCTTCCCTCACAAACTTCCAACACAATGAAAAAACCCAAAACATTGTGGGTTACTTGAAACAATAACCTGCCACTTTTAAACAAACAAACAAACAAGCAAACAAACCCACCAAAACAGAAAAACACATAAAACGGTGAAGTAACGGTGTTACCAGGTTTAAATAGCACATCTATTCCACTCCCCACCCCCGAAGTATACTTTTTTTACTTATTTCTTCCCATCCTTTCCTCACTCATTTAAGCAAAACTGTGATCCACAACTCTGCTACTAATTTATGCTGTAACTCTGACAGATGCATTTTTTGAGTTGATTTTAGCTGATTGTTTGTGAGAGGCAAAGCACCCACAGATGTCAGCTGTTGTTCTATCAGACTTACTAAGACAATCAGATAAATTTGGAACAGACAGTGAAAATTACTCCAAGAATACATTTAAACCAAGGATAGAAATAGTACAAAACTATTATTTTCAATGTGAATGCATCAAGTTCTATCATAGCAGCAACACAATCATATCCCCAGTCAGAAAGACAGACAGATAGCTCTCATTTTGCATGCCATGGTCTCAGCCTTTGTAAATCAAATGACTGTTTATACCAAAATCTGAACTTTATTAATATTGCTACACTGTGAAATTCAGTGAAAGGAGCTCTTGGTTTAATGATCATCTCTCAGAACTCATGAGACCTGACAAAAGTATTAGTATTAGTAAAGTAAAAATATAGCCAGGCAGACCTAACTTCCAGCACTTGACTGGAAGTGCACTGAAGTGCAGTGACACTGATGAAGATACAAGCAATTTCTCATGGAACTTGCTCTCAAATATCATTTGCCTTCTGCAAGTGAAATAGTACAGAAATAAGGGGGTTTTTCTGATATTTTTCTCTGCATCTTAACGACAAAGAATTTGTGAGTCCATGCCAAGTTGTTATATAATGTAATTGGTAAAGCTCTACCAACTGATGCTACAGAATTGCAAGTATCATAATCATAAAGCATGTGGACCTTGTAAAAATTCATCACGGTAACATTAGTAGTACATGCCATTCTGACCAACATGAGCACCAAAAAACCAAAAAATATGTACTGTAAGAGTAGAATAAAATACTGGTGTTCACACATGCACCTTACCCCCCAAAATAAACTAAAATCAAACAAAAAAAGATATATATTAATTGTATTATGACTAAATTGCTTTAAAATCTCTGAGATATTATGATATCTTAAAGTACTTTATAAATTTGTATGCAAGAAGTTAAATACAGAATAACATGGTCCTGCACATGGAATCAAAGATACACACTATAAATTCTTATCTGCTCTAGTTGATAGAGGCTGGATAAAGGAGTGGCCCACACAAACAAAGATAATTCTATACAGGAAGGGAAAATAAGAAGGCAAGGGCAATCCAACATAAAAGCAAGAGTGGAAAATGCGAACACACACGGGAGATTAAAATGTCAAGAATTGGAGTACTGGGGATTTTATACATGACTGTAAACCAGAAAAGACTGCCAGGAACTGACTGCTGGTGAGTTCTCTTTACAGAGGGAAAACAAAAGGAGATAATCCTGGGAAAAGACTTTAATCATGAACAGCAATTGACCTGAATCCCAAAGATGGCTTCCTTGGAGCATAGCTTTGTCTAGACTTCCATACACCTGAGCCAAATTTCAGGGTACTTGTTTCAAAATCTTCAGCAAACTGATACTGTATGTCACTGTATGTGACTGTATGTCACCTGGCATACACTGGGGATGGAGGCAAAAAACTTATGCACAAGCAGCTTGCAAATACCTAGGTGAAGAGATACATTAAGAAATCATCACTCACTCAGAACAGCTGGATTGCTAAACATCATGAAACAGTAGCAGATCGGACTTACATCAGAGGAGAAAAAGACAAAAAGAAATTGGCATAATTTGTCTTTGATAACACATTTACAATTTTTTTGCCAGTCTCATTTTTTTTTCCCCCAAAGCCTTCAAATCCTGTAACGTGGTGGAATTTAAGAAAAAAACCAATTGAATAAATTTTTATTTTTTTTTTTGTTTGATTTTTAGTCAACAGTCCCAAAATAGTCAAAACTATTTTCAAAATTTCACCCTTTTATCAAAACTGCTTTCTTTCAGGACAATCCTGCTGATACTTTTTCTTTGTGATCTCTTGGCTTTTTAATTTTGTACTTTATTATGCAAACAAGCAAGGAGATCTAGAATCACCTTGCTGAGCTTTCTGTAAAAGGGTGTGTCATGATCTTTAATATGACACTTTCTGTAACAATGCAAAAACATGCTCTTTACCCTTGTGAAGAAAAAGATTTCTTGTTTTAACTGAAGATGTTTATAGCCAGTCCTCTGCACATCATGTACTCCCACACCAAGAATGAGAGGGAAGCACTAATAAAATGTCAGTTTAAAACAATAAAATAAATATAACCGAAACCAAGCTCTGGTCCTAGAAAACAAGAATTGTGCAGATGTCGCTTCAAACCTTAAAATTTTTAATAATATTACATTGTATTTCTTTTGATTTTGTAAAACAGAGCCAATTAATCAGGCAGGGTTTTTTTCAGTACTACGTGTATAATCCTTTGTTCTTCTTAGTAAGAACAATAAATTTTCATTATCTCGTGAGAAAACCTGGAGTTCATAAAGTGATTTTTCATTATATGTTCCCAAGTTGAAAGATTTTAAAGATATTTTCATGTGCTTCAACTAATGCAAGATTATAAATAGACTACAAAAATTAAAAAAATTCCCCCAAAACACCAAAACCCCCACCACAACACAGACCACAGGAAATCAGTGTGGCTGCATGTAAAACATATACGTTACATTTCCAGATATAGATTTAATGCTGTGTATATCCTTCTAAGACTAACACATGAAAAATTCCAGCAGGTATCCTTACACCAGGGCTCAGTTCAGATACTCAAGTATAAACCCAGTGTCATCTGAGGTGTTATAGGGTATCCTGCCTGCTTTCTCATTGTCTATTCCATAAAATTGTAGGTGACCCATAATTGAAGCATTATATATTCCTGCTTCATGAAGATGTTTCTGGAGCTGTGAAGACTGTTTCCCATTAATTTTTGTCTGGAAATTGTGGCCACATGGTCTGTAGAGAGTATGCAGCATTGCAAGGAGAAACAAGATGCTTTGCATCTGCTGACTGGTTGCTCTGCATATGCAGTGTACTTAGGACTATTAGGATATATCAGATTTAGTGGGTTCAAGCTCTGCAAACATAATCTCACTACATGTACAAGTAGTTCATCTAATGCTTTTTAGAGTTATCAATCTTACTAGACATGGCTTTACTAAACATGGCTATAATATACAGCATTTCCAAGTGAGCTACATTCTGGTTTGTACCATAAAATTTATTAAGGCTACCAGATATGCAGAAATCCCAGATACATGTAAATCTTTCAGGTACCTCAGGACAACTTTTCTGGGTAGGAAAAAAAGAGAGAACATCTAACATACCCTGAGATTAGCTCAGTTGATTAGAGCATGGTGCTAACAACATCAAAGTCACAGGTTCAATGCCCATACAGGTGCTTCACTTAAGAGTTGGACTCAATGATCCTTGAGGGTCCCTTTCAACTCAGAATATTCTGTGACTCTGTGAATTGAATAACACAGCCTAGATACCAGGATTCAGAGAAATGGTGTGGGAAGCCATTTTATTTCTGTGCAGTTTACTGAGCTCCTGATAGAACCAGAAAATGTAGCTGTTTTGAACTTTCTTCTTAAACCACATGTCATCTAGAAACAGATTCTTTAAGATGAAGAGGTTAAGCTTTACCTCACTGAAATAGGGAAAGTGGTGCTTAAGGCTACAATCAAATATCAAATGCTACTCTGCACTAAAGATTAGAGAGGCCCTGCAAGAAAGATGAGGGATGCAGATATTTACTAGAGGTCAAGAAGCGAAAAGGGGCTTTCAAATATTTTTTTGAAGTACAGGATATCTTGCTTCTGAGATTAGTTTGAATTTGTCTGATGCAGCTCTACACCTGCCCGAAAGGTTCTGCCTTTATTACATTGTATTTCTTATGCATTTTGTATAAATAGGAATCATAAAAACTAACCAGACTCTGTACTATTACCCATACCTGTCTTACTTTATACACTAACACCTACAAAATTCTAAAGTTATGCTTTTCTTCATTTACTGTAAACTAAGGCAAATAAATATTTATACGGACTTGAAATTTATTTGTTTTTTTGAGCGTCCTGCAGTACAATATCATTTTGCAGCTGAATCATGTAGTGTAAACATTTAACAAATATTCCAAATAAATATAGTAGTCTAGGAAAGTATTGCTGATATTTCCCAAGAAAAAGTGGTCAAATATAAATGCTAGGACCTTTTTCTTCTTCTATGTAAAACTTTCACAAATATTTCTACTTCTCTACTAATACTTCAAGATAATGCTTCTTATTTTTCATTTTATATGATTTCTTTTTGGAATAAAAGAGTGCTTTTAATAAAATAGTAATTGGTAGTAAATGGTACATAATTAAAGGCAAATCATAAAATACCTGGCTATAGAATTTAATAAAATATGCATATTCATGAAATTGTAGCCTATGTTCAACTTTTTGTTTAAACTATAAGTGTATAACATGCTTTCATATTCAGGTGGAGTGAAATTATTTCATTATTCTATAACAAAATACTGTTTGAATATTTCTTCTCTAGACCTCTTCAAAAACTATATTAAGAGCGATGCAGNCTGGATATGGACTAACAGGGGTAACAGAACATTCCAACAGGGAATAACAGCAACATATGTTATTAATATATAACATAAAAATAAATACACAGCATACACCACTACAAAGAGTACTTTACAAGCGTTAGCTATCATCATTGACAATTGTTCGATTGCTTCAAGATTATGGTAAAAAAAAAATCCCAAGATTATATATATATATGACAAAGTGCAAAACCAAACCTTGTTGTCTTTTCAATACGAATTAACAAAAGCTGGGAGAACTGTGTTATTTCTAAAAAAAATCTGAAGCAAAGTGTATAATCAGATTGTTTGACTACTCCTAATGAATTGTTTGTTTGACTATTCATATCAAGAAAATACTAATATTAAAATTTAATACTATGGCTATAGTAAGAGTCTTTAGATTGGCAAAAAATGCATGTGTTTCCTTGAATGATTCAAATAATGTTAGCACAGTGAAAAAACCAATTGGATACTTAATAATAACAGAAAATATGCCTTTCCGAAAACCTTTATTTTCCACATTTGATGGTCTGATTTGTTTTTGTAAGGAAGCATATATACACATACTAACAGATTTCATAATCTACATTTGAACAAAGATATTAGACTAAATTAGGCCCAAGATTAGATTGGATCTGTGTTTTACAGACTACTTACATTTTCACTGTTCTATTAAAAAGTAACCTTGAAGATTGTGAGGTTCTGAAGAGCCTGTATACAATTACACACATTAAGTAGTTTGTCTAATCATACATTTGAAATGTAAGATAATTGCTCACAAGGAGAAATGAACCTCCTTTGTAAAGATGGCATTTTAAGTCAGTAGTAAGGGAAAAGGCATTAATTGATCTGGCTGTATTCCAATATAAATTCTCATTACTATATGGATAAGAACAAATTCATGGCATCAACCAAAATACAGGAGTAACTCAAATGCCATTCCCACGGAAGTGTAAAGAAGTTAACTATCTTTGTACTAATTTGTCTACTAGGAAACTGTACTGTAGTTTCCATGACTCATTTGGTGTCAAATCTTTCATGTACACATGCTTGAAAAAGTCCAAGACACTGAGCAAGGGGAAAGATGGAACCCAGATGAACAACCCAGAGACCAGAAAAAAACGAGGATTTTCTCTGTGACTGTGGAAGCTCAAACTCACATTTTGGATAAAAATTGAATGCATGTGTAACTCTGCCATGGCAAATGATGCCCTGATGTTTTTCATTATATTCCTAGAATTCTAGCTTGCCTGAATAGGCTTACTTAAAGGGGTTTCTACTAGGCCTTTCTTAGCAATGTTTACATTCTTTCTGAAAATAATAAGGGTGACAAGACAAAATACGAGGCCCAGAACTCCTAGAGAAGCTCCAGAGGTGTCAGAACTAGGGGTGGGTTCAAGGAATTAAAAGATTTCTGGTTGGGTATATTTGGAACACAGGTTTAAGACAAGCTCTGGTTGAACATGTTAAGGGGCATAGGAATTCAAAGATTATAAATGTGAGAGGATAACTGATATCAGTCTCTTGTTTTCCTGACCCCTGGAATGACTCCCTATTGAAGTGCTGGTTTTTTCTCTTCACCTCTATTAATTTGTTTCCAAGTCTGTTTGTCTCCCTTGATTGCAGGCATCACAGATTGGGGTCATATAGATCCTCTTTTTCTTTATTTAAGTGGGATCTTGAGAATGCTTGGGTTTAAAAACTGTGCTATTTTAAATTATAACAGGATACTCAGTTTAAAGCTGACATTAAAGAACAGGCTATTTTACAGTGTTTCTCATTGCACAAGATCCAAACCAATGTACAGAATACAGACAAAAGAGTACCTTTATGGATTGCTGATTCAAGCTAATGTGCTCAATACTACTAACACAGATGAAATGTCAAATCTAAATAATGTATACAGTATGAGGTTTTCTCAACTGAACAATATATCTTGATTTCTGAAGGGACCATATTCCCATATAAATCAAAAAATACCACTCCTCAACTGTTCTATGAATTAAGAAATGAGAACTATTTGCATCAGTAGGGATTTAGCCTAACCTTGATTAAAAAAATATATTCCCAGAACAGATACGGCTGACTTGCATCCTTCTATGACAACTGGGAAGATAATATAAGTTTGTTATACAGAAAAATCTATATAACGAAATTGTTTACTGTTTCTTTCTGACAGGTGTATACTTATCAAGACAGGTGGGCAACAACTCTGCAAAAATCTAATTTGTGCCTTCATTAAGGAAATAAAAATTTTTCATTACTTCTAACAATCTGAAGATACAAGTCTCACCATGGCAAACAGATGACTAAGCAGCCACCATTTATCTTAATTAAAATTCATCTTAATCAAGGTACTTTCTGTGAATTATAATGCTACTTAAGACTAAGATTCTTAGCATAGTTGCCTGGTTCCCATAGGGAACATCTATCAAGATGAATGTATAACTACAACTTAATCCTGCTGAAAACATAAAGAAAGGAAAGAAAGCAAAAACAATTAATGAAAGCAAACATGTCTAGTATCTTATCCATTGCTTTAATCATTCAAAGACCAACTATGATACATTGCAAAGTCATTTTTTCTCAATAATATATGTACTGTATATTTTCTTCTAAAGCAAGTGCCTTTCCCAAACATGTATCACTAATTTAAATGGAATTGCTGCTGAATTCTTCAAAACAAAGATCAGGATTTGATCCAAACTAAAGATTTTGGTAAAACTGGAATTTTAAAAGTATTTTTAAACATTATTTCTATATTTATGTAGAGGAAAATCCACCGTACACTCAAAAAAGTAGGAAGCAAGGTCATACTGGAGAAGACTACATTTCACTTTTTTTAGAAAGCTCTTTTGTCTGCTCCAGTTTGAATCTATAAATGACCTGATTTAACTTCAGAACTTATGAATCTTGTACTGAGAAAAAAGTTTTCAGATGATCAGTAGAACTTTTTTCAGAAGGATGAAAACCAGCTTCATTTGTTCAAGAGAAGTTTCAGAACATCAGCTGCCCATTAAGGTAATAATAGGCAAAGGAAAATTATAATTTTCTACACTAATTTTTAAATTAATTTTTGCCTCCATTCCAGAAATCGATTTAAACTGTGGTACAGCTGTAAATACACTCTTTTCAATTAACTGGGTAGTTCAGCCCAGAGAGAAGTGTCCTTAGCTACATGAGTCTACAGCACATATCTAATGTACATTCTTGAGAAGTGTTCCTTTAAGTAGCTTAGCTTCCCAAACTCAGAAAACAATGAAGGTGGCATATTAGAGAAAGATTTTTCCTAGGGACAGCAATAGTTGGTAATTCACCAATGGAGAGCCTGATTCAAAGAATTCAAACAGCCTGATTCTCAAGAGTTAAAAATAAAATAAACTGAAGAGACTAAAGCAAGTAAATTTCCATAAAAGTTAAAACTCTAAAAGAAAAAGAAAATACAGCTCTACACTGTATCTGTAAGCAGTGGATATCAAAAGAAAGATGACAATCAAAAAGTATCTGCATCTTCAATAGAACATTTGGGTTGTCTCAATGAGTTTTAAATTTTTCATTAATTAAGAACTGGGAATCAATCATAAAACTATGAGAAAAGTACAAGCAGGATCACTCTCTGTAAAGATGAAGGTGCAGAAATGAAAAGAAGAACATTACTTTCCATAAATAAAAAAATAGACATTACTTTCCATAAATAAACAAATAAAAAGAAAACAGCAGTCCTGCATTTGCAGAAGGACCAGTCTTGCATTTGGGGAATGTTAACATGAAAGGTTACAGTTACAGTCTAGAATTTAAAAAAAAAAACCAACAACAACAAACCCAAAATTAAAAACCAAACAAACAAGCAAAAAACCAAAAACAAACAAAAACAAACAAACAAAAAATTAAAAAAAAACCAGGCAGATAGATTACTGGTGTGTTCACAATTACCCAGGACAAGATAATTTGTGTTCAATCAGAAAAGGAACTTCCTTCCAGAAAGGAAGCTCTGGGCCTAAGCAAAGCTTATAAAATCATTGTTCTGGTACCATAAATATTACTAAAAACGCCAAAATCAAAGCAAACCTAAAGCTGAAAGAAACACAAAGATGGTGCAGCTACACCAGTTAGAATGAGTTCAGATTCATGGGCTCCTGTCATTACTAGAGTCTATGGCTCTCCAATTTCTCTGTGATTTGCATTATAATACTGTCCTGGAGCTACAATACCAAGCCAAGAATAATCAGACCTAAGCTAACCATTTTCTTTCCAAAACTGTTCCTCTTTGAACAATGTACATGTCTGGATTTACATTTAAAGTTCTTACATTTACTAAGGTTTGGTCCCTGATTTCCAGAAAGCAGCTAATACATACACAGTACTGATCACTTCAGCAATTACAAGAACTTGCAGTCATCACTGTTATATCCCATTACACTCCCAGCACAGACCTATTGCTGCTGATATAAAACCAGCTCAGTATTAATTTCTGAAAGAATGATATACCTCTACTGCTTTTTTCCTTTTTTTTCCTTTTTCTTAGACTTCACAGACAGCAGTGAAACTCGTGCCTCCCACTGGATTGGCTGCTGTTTTAAAGCTTTGGAAAGAAAAGAGAAGAAAGGAGAGCAGCCGCCACTTGTTAAAGATGAGAAGACAGAGATCAATACTCATTTTTTAGCACTAGAAAAATTAATGCAGGGTTTACTATTTCCCAGGCTCTTACATCAGAAAGAAAGGACAAAGACTCAGAGAACTGCACATATCAGGATATGTGTCTATATTGTACTGATTTGTGACCAGAGCCTTTTTCTGTGCGTCTGCTTAGAGAGAGGTATTTCTCAAATGTGTACCAGGATTCTCACTGCTACTAACTACAATATTAGTTAAATGAAAGGGATTAAAAGAGGTAGTATTTTATTATCAGTTAAGGAGCCTAACCTCAAATCCAAAGAACTACAACTTACAACATGAAAGTCATGTCAGCAAATTAATATTATATTGGGACAAATTCTTTGCAAACCTCCTGAATTAGCTGTGCCAAGGATGACGCTACACAGATACTTTTTTTGCCCTTCATTATGTATTAAATAAATCATGGGGTTTTGGCATATTTAGATGATTGACTTATTAAAAAGACATCATCAGATTTCCTTCATGAATTCCTAAAGGTTATTGTGTCCAGTGAAAATATTCATTCAGAACTGAACTAAATACAGTAGTAGCAGCAGCAGCAATTTAAAATTAAGTATCCTCTTTAAACTTAAAAAAATTAATTTAAATCCACCAAATAGTTTAACCTTATCTCATCACACTAGAGCAAGAAAGTTGCTGTGTATGTAACTCAATAATACTGAAGCTTCAGGAAGCTGACAGGACGTGGATTTGTCATGGGAAAAGCAGGCTTGGTGTACAACTCTGTGATGAGAGTTTAATTTTTTACAGCAGGTAAGCGCTGCTATTGCTATGGGGAAGTATAAATAAAAGAGTTTACAAGTTACATGATTTGTAATTCTTCTGAGGCCACAATAAATATTGAAATAGAGACAGATTTCAGTTTTTTTACTATTGGAGATATTACAGGCTAGAGCAGTGCTACAATAACTTCAGCAACTTTCCCCACAGAGGAGATCACCCTTTCTGTTATTCAGTCTGACTCTTACTACCTCATCGGTATCACCGAACTTTAATATGTAGTCTGTTGCCTTGGCAGGGACTCATGAGGAATTTAAAGACCTAGAAGCTTAGCATTTTTTCATGTTTAACAGAGGATTACTATGCAGTAATAGCCAATAGCAATCAAATTATTATATCCAAAAATAGGAGTTTATCAGGCATAGTCAGTAAGGCCACACCTCTTTCACATTCACTTTACCTTGCACTGAAATTTGCACCCCTTAAACTATTGGTTGGTCCTTTCTCCTTAGATCGAAGGTGATAATCCAAATTAGTGAGTCGGATTTCTCTCTGTGCTATGCTGTTCTGCTAATATAAAGCAGTACACTGGATTTCTGTAGCCAGGTTTTGGTAGTGGAGGGAGTTACAAGGATGGCTCCAGGATGGACCTGCCACTGCCCAAAGCCTAGCCAATCAGGAATGATAGTAATGCCTCTGTAATAACATATTTAAGAAGAAAAAAAAGTTATTGGGTAGATGAAAACTGCAGCCAGAGCAGAGCGAAAACATGTGAACAACTGGGCAGATACTGAGATCAGTGCGGAGGAGGAGGAGGAGAAGGAGGAGGAGGAGGAAGAAGTGCTCCAGGTGCCAGAGCTGAGGTTCCCCTACAGCCCGTGGTGAAGACCATGATGGAGCAGTTGTGCTGGCTGCAGCTCATGGAGGACCAGAGTGCAGAGATGCACCTGGTTGCCTGTGGGCTGAACTCAAGCTGGAGAAGTTAATGACTGTTTCCTGGGGGAGGAACCTCACGATGGAGCAGGGGAAGGACTCCTCTCCCTGAGCAGCAGCAGAAACTGTAATCCCCCTTCCCCATCTCCCTGTGCCACTATGGGAGGAAAAGGTAGAACTTGGAAGGAGGAAGGGGTGGGGGGAAGACATCTTTAAGATTTATTTTACTTCTTATTATCCACCTCTGATTTTGTCAGCGATACATTTAATTAATATCACTGCTTGAGTCTGTTTATCCCATAACAGTAATTGGTGAGTGATCTTTTCCAGTCCTTATCTCAATCCTTCTTTATAGTTTCTCCCCTCTGTCTATTTGCAGAGGGGAGTGAGAGAGCGGCTTCATTGAGTACCTAGTGTTCAGCCAGGGTCAAATCACTAGAAGCAGTTCTAAGACAACAGCACCTAAGCTTCACTTTGCAAGGTAGAAACTGGCAAGTGAAAAAATATCACCTTGTATGTCTCATTGGCTGGAAGTAAAACTGTTTTGCTGGATTAATGACTGGTGGAAGGATCATGGAGCCAGCAATTCTTAGCAAATGGTTTTTGCAATCAATCTCTTCACTGACGGTAGAACAACGGTGGTCTGATATCTTTAATACTCTTCCACACATTTACATTTTTGTAAATGTATCTATGCATATGCAAATACACAAACATGCAAGCACACAAAAATCCCAAAGTAGTCAGAAAGCAGGACAGAAAATCCAGTTTTACTAAAAATTGGATTTCTTAAATTCCTTAAAATTTAAATTTAATCATTAAAATATGTGATGTCTACTAGCTTTATTATCTCTCATTAAAATAGAGAACAGTCAGGTTTGCATCACAGTTCTCTTTTGAATAAAATAGTGGTTTATGCTTTCATTTCCTTCTCAAATACATTTTAATGGACCAAGAGTCTTTAACTCCACCTCAATATTTTTTCACAGCTTTTCCAGCAGCAAAAGTGAGTCACACAGAGTAGTAAATTCTAACCTTGTCTCTAAGCTCTGTCTGTCATTCACCAGCCTTAAACAAATCCTTTAATCCTTGCCCCCACTTTATTTGTATCAAAATCAGTGTTGGAGTTGCTTACAATGCTACCACGGAAAGGCTTTGGTACTGGAAACAATTTTTTTATTGTATAGAAAAGGTAACATAGCAATCAGTGATCAAAATTTAAAATAAGTGTGCTCAAACCTTTCCCCAAGCTTCCATTCAAGCAAAATACAAGCGCTGTAGAGAAGATCTGATTGGGCTTCACAGGTACTTTTCCCTAAAAAGGTGAAACACTGGGTAATGTGCAGCTGACTTGAAATTGGCAGGCTCAAGGACTAAAAATCAAGACTCTGTTTGACAAAATCAGAGAAGTAAACAGCAGAAAGCAAATTTAAACTCAGATCATGTCCCTTCTGAGTTTTGAAAGCTCTATTTGTGTTACAGATTAGCCTGTCTGTGAACTCCAAAGAGGATCCTCGCTGCCTTTAGTCCAGTATTACTTCATGCTTTGAAACTTTTACCTGCAACATGCTAAGGCTGAGATTTGTTTTAATATATAATTGAATGTCAAAGATTTTTTTACAGCATCATTTCAGCACCTGGAACAAAACTTTTTTTTATTGTGAATACCACTGAGATTTGCACATTGCCTTGCCAAAGTCAATCTAGGCTGGTTTTCTAAATTTTATGTAGAAAGTATTTCAAAACCTGCTGGTGCGATGACTGCAGTACCATGATGCTCTGGGGAGACTTAGGAAGTTTCAGGTCATAGATTTAGACTCAAATACCAGGAAACATAAATAGCATCCAGTCAAATTTTTACCAGAGATCTGGGCACTGTGAAGTTTCTTAGGATCTTCCTCTTGCATGAGTCTTTTCCGTAATTTATATCAATGCTCAAGACACAGAATGGCAGCAATGAATCTGATTAAAGAAAACTGGGAGCTTATGACAGTGAGAAGCAAAGAGAGTGCTTCTGGAAACAGATGTGACATGCAACTAGGCAAAACCTGAAATCAAGTTTTAAAATTCTGTACAAAAATGCTGTACCTTAAAAATACAGCAGAAAATGAGCATGAATTAATCTACTATTCTGATAGAGCTTGGAAATATTTAATTGAAGTGATGAATAGACATTATTGTGAATCATGATGCATTAAAAAAAAGCAATAAAACATAAGTACATGATAAAAATGCAATTACAGCCAATCTTTTTGAGAGATTATTCAATGTTATGAAAGGGCAGGATAATATTTTTAAGCCTTTTTTTTCTTTAGACATTTCAGGAATATTTAATATCTTTCCTTTCAACTATTAAATCCTAGTTATAGTGATTAAATAGTGAACTATTCAATCCTAGGTATTAAAATATATCTAAAATAACTTTGTACATAGAGGATATATACAGATGATTGCATACCCAAGAACTAAAGAAAAAAAAATTGTTAGATCAGATAAATTTGAAAAGTCTATGTTTTGTGCATGGAGTAACAAACCTTTGACCACTGAAAACTAATGCTTAGTGAATAACTATATTCTGTGTTTCTGTCTATTAATTTCATGGAACACTCTGTTTCCTTCAGGAAAAGGATGTTGGGCTCATTTATTTTCCCCTGCTACTTGGGTCAGGTCTTGCCAAGGAACAGCAGGTAGGTCCCAGTGGAAGAGCCAAGATGAGACCCAGTCTGACTGCTAAACTTCACCAGCTCAAGAAAAGACAATGTGGATCAGCTTTACAGCTGCTAATCTTCCAACTGAATTGTGGTCCAAGTTGTTAAAAACTTGAATCATTATTTAGAATACTGTCTTTTGGAAGTAGAGGGCAGGGAAATCTGCCTGTTTCAAAGCAGTTTGAAAAGGTTAAAAATATGAAGTATTAATTTGAATCATATGACCATTAAAAAAAAACCCCGAACTTAAAAAGTTGGAAAACTTTATTTAATCCAGTCTCATTATAGCTTACTAATTACCTATGAGTGTTTTCTTGTATGACTTAGGTACATAGGTACGCCCTAAGATTTTCTTGAAGCATTGACTTGTTACAACATGAATAAAATGGTAATGTGTCTCAGTGATTTACAATAAATGTCTTAATGAGTATGCCAAAACATAGAACAGTATATCTAGTTCTTTCAAGATAAAATTGTGTAGACCAGAAATAAACTGTATTATAATCAGAGGTATCACTAGACTATGAAATTGAAGAACAAACAGCTAGGTAGCAAAAAACTCCATTTGTTGCATGTATTGATCCATTCTACACATATTGGGTCCACTCTTAAATTACTGCTTTGCCAATAAAAGGCCCAGACCAGCAGAAGATGAAGCTACTGGAAACTTCCCACTTTTGGAAGTAGAAAAAGAGCAAAGGGCCATGTCAATCTAGATGACATGTAGCAGATACAGCAAAACAAAAATATGGTTTAAAATGGGACCATGACCAGGGGAAACAAGAGATCAGAACCCTAATAATTCTGTTATCAAACTCATGTCCCCACAAAGTCTGTTGTAAATTGAACGAACAATAAAATACAGCCCATCATGTTCTATTTACAATTTTGAAATCTTATTAAAAGCTTATTTTGTTTTGGCTTTTGGGTTTGGGTTTTTTTAGGATATTATATATTTTAAGTTATTTATTTTAAGTTATTGCTTTTGCAATTTGATAAGTTAACCCACCTAAAAGTTAAATTTGATTTTATAAGGAGGAAAAAGGAGTAAGAAGAGAGGAAAGCACCCACAAGTTTAAAAAACATTTGTAACTTGAGGCCAGTGAAAAGACCCACTTCAGGGATATTGACTTTACTCAGTATACTGTGCTGGCAACATAAAAATGACAACTCTATATTTACCAATTTATTTTCTACTGAAAAAAGCACCATCCTTCGCTTTCAGACTCAATCTACCTTAGACCGTTCATGGAACTATTTCTGTCTGCTCATCCATTTCCTACCCCCTCATCCCATAAATTCTGATATTTGGTTCATTTCAATCAATTCTGAAAGGAGGCAGCAGGAGGACACAAGTTGTTGCAACATATTTCATAGTGGGGTAGAGGGGGCTTGGGTTTGTGTTTCCCAGAAGGCATACGATTCAAGTTCAATATTTTTCTATTCTCTTGACCTTTTAGTTAGCCAGTCATAAAATACATAGCTAATGAATCTATTTGTATTTTGAAGCTACCTGCAGTATTCACTGCCACTTACCATGACAGTACTTAAGGAACAAGAGAAATAATCAAGGGTACAATAACAGCATTTAAAGAAGCTGAAAGGATCTGGAAAATTAATGTTATGGGATGAGGAGAAGTTTGTGAGAGACAGTCGTTTGCTGCAGTAGACAAAGTATCAAAGACCTGTTTTCAACAGAATATTGCACAGGCTTATGGTACAGTACAGTATCTACAGCAGCTTCCCTTTGCAATTTTTTCCAGCTCACCTTAATATAGAAGGATTTATGTCTTTGACAGAAAACAGGAAAAATATTAGTTTCTTCTAAAATCTATCACAAATTTAGCTGATTCTAAAAAAGTATTGCCTGCAAATTTGTTATCATCCCTCTCTGATTTTCTTCAGGCTTGACATTCTTTGCCCACACCCAGTCACACAGGACTAGATGTAAGCTTTTCATATGCTTGTCAAGAGAGGGAGTTTGCTGTGAAGCTCCCATGTTCTGTCTAAACATAGAGTGGCACATCTTCCATCTTATGTTATTTCCTCCCATTTATGTCAAAATGGAGTCAGGTTGTAATCCAGAAAAAAATAGTAATTACAACTTGTCCTTAAAGGATAAATGCCTGACAGAGCTGATTTCCACCAGGTATGACAGAAAGAAATGCATTTTCTGAAAAAAAAAAACAAAAGGAATCTGAAAGGTCTCCCACAATAACCATAACTCACATAAGGTTATATAAAGAAAATTCCCTGCAACATACTCTTTGAAAACAAGAAAATCTATATATATTCATCTCCATTCTTTTCCCCTGTACATGTGCCACAGCTTGCAAAGCTAATTCTACAGTAATATACTTAATGTGCTCCAGAGCATCCTCAGGCACTGAAGCTATCTTGGCACTAAATGGCTTTCTCTCTAAACTCTTATGCTTTACGAGGAGGTGACTATTTCCAAACTGCTTTTTGGAAGCAGCCCCTATCATGCACGCCCTCAAATGACACCTGAGAACCATCTGCAAGCCAGTGAATCAAAACAGAGGCAAGACTGTTCCAACAATTTATCAACATGACAATCAAGTTCCAGTGCCTGGAACATTTCAATGTTTAATTTCCTCCTGTTTATGTGGCCTAAATTTTAAACAGCCTGGCTCAGGTCCACATTATTCTACAAAGACAAGTTTTATTCCCAAGATGTTATTTCAATAGTTAGACAAATACCTTGAAAAGTATTTTAAATAAATAAACTTGATGATGGCAGAAATGTCACAAATCCATTTAAGTAAAAATCAATATACAAAGAAGAAATCTTTCATGTTATACTTTCATTTTCTTGTACAGCCTTAGACTTATGCTGTATAATTTCCTGAAAATTAATTTCTTTAACTAGGGCCCTCCCTGTAGGTCTCATATTACTGATGGTATTGTGCTGTTTAATACTCTTCATATGGCATCACAGGGAAAATAGCTGTCACGGCATGGGAAGCAAGAGCAGTCTTCCATGCTTCCCTGTACCCTTTCGAAATGTAAAACTACCTTGTAGAACATCTATACTGCCAGTGGAAAGGATGGCAAATACATGAGTATTTTTCACAACAATTATATGGAACAACAAAGCACTTATATAGGAAAATATACAGAACTGTTTATAGCAAAAGTAGTGGTCTTTGCAAATATGAATTTTTAAAATAGCTACACATAAAAGATGCTGTAAGACATTATCTTCATTATAGAAGCTTATTGATAAATAACCACTTTTGAACACACTGTTTTACTGAAGTTACCAAGTAATTTCAAGATTAAACACTATACTGACAAGTGCCAGTTTAACTTTTATAATTCAGCAGAGAAAGTTTAGGATAGGAATAGTATATTATTAAATCTAATTTTCCAAGAGTTGGTTGGCATACTAGCTTTAGAAAGTTGGAACATCAAAGAGGTAGCAAGAGTTGAAAATTGTGCAGCACTTCAACTAGACCTTTTGATAATTAAGAAACTGATTTCCCATTTAATAGGTGAAAAAAAAGGAAGATAGATAGTATGTGTTTTCTCCACTGTGATTAGTAAAACAAAACAAATTAAAAATACTAATGATTCACTATTCCATGTAGAAATATTGCTTTGAGGGTTTCAGAAAGCTGAAATTTCAAATGATTTTAAATAATTAATAATGGTTATTATAGATACAAAGTAACTTTATCCTGAAAAAATAAAAATATTCACTTTTCAAAGAGAAAAATGGTCAAGATCTACAGTAAAAAATTAACTTTTTTTTTTTTTGTAAAACCCCCTGATTTATCAAAACTCTCAGATTCTAAGTTATCAATATTGTTAATATACCAGAAGAATAGTAAAATATATAAATAAAGATTTGGAAAAAAATAGTTTATCTTTTTAAAAAATCTAATAAATAGAGAAAAAAGATAAAATAGGTGATTGCATCCATGAGTGCAAAACTGCATAAGAATAAAGTACGCAATAAAAGCGCAAGGTGCTTACAAATATAGAGCTTACATCTCTCATAACTACTGACACTCTAATGACAAAGTGATACCATATACACAATATTACTCAAATTTTCTAGATAATGATATAGGAACATATTCTAATTAGGAAACAGTATATTCCAGCAGGACACTTATAACAGTATTTAGTCTCATCACACTTCCCAAATGTGCAACCTTTTATGTCTTTATTGCTAACCTCTATACAAATTCTTTAAGCAAACACCTTTTTTTCTAGGAAATTGATATTCATCTGTTAAAGTGCTAAACCTGTTCTCTCTCACTCAAGGTGTGGAACAATTCTTAACTGAAATAAATCAAATTCATTCAGTGTGCAAAGTGGCATAATATGCTTTTTCGTGATTTTGGCAAAGTTTATATCAATCTTTTTGGCTTAACCTATCTCGTTACTGATTTAAGGCAAGATTTTCTGGGGTGCCTTACATCTGCATCTTCGCCTATCTCTTAAATTTTAGAAATAATAATATAGATTTCCCTTTCTGTTATGTACATTGCAAGGCAGACATTTGCTTGTACCACATAAGGGAAAAACATGAAACAATTTGCATTACCAAAAAATCCCCTCCCTGAATCCCAAAATTAAAGGTATGTTTGAAGACCTGCAAATGATCCTATGCCTTCACATTTGCAAATGCAATGTCTTGGATGATAAAGTCATGATCAGCTTAACGTAACATATCAACTTTTTGGAGACTTTTGTTTACATTGCATTTAGTGCCTACTTTTTTGCTATCTAATGAACGGGAAAATAAAAACAAAAAACAAACCTGAAGGCAAGAAGAGAAGTATAAAAGAATACAATATAGTTGATGTAGTATAATACCATTTACATAGATATAAAATAAAGAGAAAATAAATTTTAAAATGTATTTGAATTTGCTAAAACATCATTTTAAGAATACATTATGGAACCAGACCTCTGGCCTTAGGAAAAAACCCCACAAAATCAACCAAGACACCCAACATGACTGGAGTAAATTTTGAGCTTTTAAATTATTAAAACAAATATTTTTCATACAGGCACTTTCTGTACTTTGCTTTCATTTGACTCCAAGACAAAAATCCTAAATCCTGAGACTGTTTTGAAAAATGGAGCTGTGTCAAAACATGTAGCCCATATAAAAAACTGTGGATCTGCGCATAGCATTCTCTATTTTGTTTCTTTTTATTAATTCAACTAGAGTTCACAATGGATTTCACAAACATTCCTGTAGAAAAACATTGAAATTCTATACCCATGGTACATTTCCACTATACCAAAATTCATACCTTTATGGTGAAACATTTAATCAAATGTGTTTGAGATGGTTTCTAGCAATTTTCAAATAAGATGCCATTTTATGAACATTTTATATAGTACACCTGTATTCCTTGAGATTTGGAGACGTATCTGCTTTCCTTATTGACAATAAACTAGCTATAACTACTGCTGACAATGCAGAGATTCTATTCTACCTATCATCCCATAAATTGAATCATCAACCAACTTCTGATTGCAGAATCTGTTACCACTAGCAATGCTGATAGGTCCAAGTGTGAAGCAGCATTAGCCTCAGGTCCTTGCTGAATTGCATAAGTGGCAAAACAACCTGCAGATCTGAAATCTGAGAAAAAAATGGTACAATATTCAATTTCCCTTGCATACTACTGAAATAGAATCTCTTAATAGACAAAATTTATTAATGTTACGCAAGTCAGCACAGAATTAAAGACAATTCCAAAGCTGACATAAAAAATTGAAGAATTAGCTTTGAACTCTTGTTTATTGAGTTAGACATTCCAGGCATGATTTTTGTTACAAAACTTTACACCTTGTTCTACTCTGCTAGTATGTAAAAACTGCTGTATAAAAGTGTAAATTAATGAAAATTCTTCAGAAATTATTGTTTCTATGATCTTTCTTGCTCCGAAACCCCTTTGACACCAGCTCAGATTTCCTTCTCATGAGGAGAAGTATGAATACTGAAACCCTGAGGATATTGTATCTACCAAGCACAATCTGACATGTTGCCATTTATTTTAAATGTCATATAAAAGCATTTTGTATAACATGAGATTTACAGAAGCCACAATTCTGAAGCAAGAGTTATGCCATTAAACCAGTTGAAAGATAGTAAGACAGTCCATAATGAGAGTTTTTTATCATCTGTGAATGTCTTAAACACCTTGACCAGATCCTTAAAATAATTTAATCATGATGCAATAACTAAATAATAAAATAACAGCTCAAGCTGGAGCCTCTGAGGAGGATCCTGAACAAAGGAAACCCTGGGCTTTTAGATCCCCACAGTCTAAGCATGGGGAAGTCTGGTTATTGTCGCTTCCTGATGCATTTCAGTGTCCAGTCACCTGGTTGGACCACAGGTTCTCGGGCACTTTGTTATGCAAAGGGTGGGCGGTTCAGCCCTCCCCACCCAGACCTCAACCTGCAGCTCGCACTGCAGCTGCACACCAAGCTACCTGCACCAAATGTATTCCTCAACAGCTGTGTTGTGTGCAACAGTATGATAGACCAAGATCTCTACCTTATGACCATAGCAGAATAGTACTAATTCTCTAAGTACTTTCAATTAGCCTTATGGGGCCTAATGAATATGCTGTTACACAAAAGGAAACACAAGTGTCACCTGCAAAATTTTCTTCCATTATTTCGAACCATAATTTCAAGAGTGCCTCAGAGCCAGACAAAACACAAGCAAATGACACTTTCTCTTCTTGCTCTAATTTACAAATTAATCACTTTCAGAAACATTCCAGAAGCCTAGTTTTAGTTTTTATTTATGCCTTTTTGGGGCTCAGCATGTAGACTTCTTACTTTTTTTTTGACTCATAACTGTAGCTACTTGTTGGCATTGTAAATCAAAGCATTCTCCTTGCTCATCATTTACATTACTTTTGCTGTTCCCAATAAAAATATGATCCTTCTCTGCAATAATAAATTGATCATAATCACTCTCTATCTACCTGATGTAACCTGCAATTGAACTTTTTCCCCAGTTTTCAGGACCTGATTAATCTTTTGCTACCCTTTTAAACTTCAGTGATCCTATTTCACAAAGAATTACTGTTTCTTTATTATTGGATAGGTCCTTTCCCAGAGAGAAAAGATTCTTCTTTCCCCATAAACTTATGCTTACTGAAAGAACCCTAGAACACTCTAACCAATCCTCTAAGATATATAAAACCATACCAGGAAAATGAGTAGTTTGTATATCGTAGTTTGTGTATATTAACCAAAGAAGGATGAAAATTCTTCGTATACTTTAAGTCTTTTAGTCTTATTGATATAATCTATTTTAGGATGAAAAGGGAACACTAGAGAATTGTCAGGTCTTTCTTGTCTGTACTTGTGCTGCAAAGCACAGAGAGAAGCAAAACTGACAACAAAATAAGCATTTAAAATATGCCTTGTTTGAAGCATATGGTGAAGGAGACATAACCATTCAGCCAAAAGTACTGCAACCAAGTGGTTAAATAAAAAAAATCAGTCTTACAGAAGCTATGAGATACTCAGAATCTGCTTTTCTTTTGCAGCAGAGTGGGACTATACTCACTTGTTCATCTTCAAAAGATAAAAAATATTAATAATAAAATAAGTCAGATCCCAAAAGCTGTTTCCAGTAAGTCACTCCTACATTCTCACTTCACCATTCCCTTAGGGCTTCAAAAGACTTGATGAGAAACTGTGTCAAAGCTGATATGCTAATACATCAGCTCAGATAAAATACTTTTTACCCTCTCTAAAAGGTGATACCAAAAATATTTGTGTAGTTGTGCTCAAAAATGTTCGCGCCAGTTGAGTATGCAACAATACAAAACTGGGAGGAGCTGTTGACTCTCTCAATGCAGGGAGGCCCTGCAGAGAGACCTCAACAAATTAGAGGGCTGAGCAATCACCAACTGTATGAAGTTCAACAAGGGAAAGTGCCGGATTCTGCAACTGGGATGGTGCAACCTCGGAAAGGGATCTGGGAGTCCTAGTCGACAACAAGTTGAATCTGAGTCAGCAGTGCCCTGGCAGCCAGGAGGGCCAACCGTGTCCTGGGGGCATCAGGCAAAGCATCACCAGCTGGTCAAGGAAGGGGATTGTCCTGCTCTGCTCTGCACTGGTGTGACCTCACCCTGAATATTGTGGCAGTTTTGGGCACCACAATATAAGAAAGATATTAAGCTATTAGGATGTCCAAAGGAGGGCAGTGGAGATGGTGAAGGGCCTTGATGGGAAGCCATATGAGGAGTGGCTGAGGTCACTTGTTCTGTTCATCCTGGAGGAGACTGAGGGGAGACCTCACTCCAGTCTGCAACTTCCTTGTGAGGGGAAGAAGAGGGGCAGGCACTGATCTCTTCTCTGTGGTGACCAGTGACAAGACCTGAATGGCCTGAAATTATGTCAGGGGAAGTTTAGTTGGATATTAGAGAAAGGTTCTTCATCCAGAGGAACAAAGAATGGGTGCTGGAACAGGCTCCCCAGGGAAGTGGTCACAGCACCAAACCTGCCAGAGTTCAAGAAGAGTTTGGATAATACTCTCAGGTATGACTCTTGGGGATAGTCCTGTGCAGAGCTAAGGGTGAGACTCTATGATCCTTGTGGGTCCCTTCTAACTCGGCATATTCTGTGACTCTGCAAGACCTAAGATACCAATCCAAGGTAGAGTATAATAATCAAGTACACTTACAGTAAAACAGAAAAAACCTGTATAACTGATGAGTTTCACTGACAGATGGATATGCTACCAGGCAAGAAGGCACAAGTTTCAAAAAATTTGCAGTTTGTCATATGATTGTACATATGCTTGAGCCTAAGCTTAGACAAGCTTAACACTCAGTGTTTATATTTGCAGCCTCAACTGAAGGATATTACTGAGGCTGGAAGACTAGAGTGATTCAAAAAACAACTGAACAGATAGATGAAGCACAGTCTCTAAAAGAGAAAGAAACTACCTTTGGTTCAATAATAGTTGAGCCACAAATCACTGGATGTTGGGAGAGTAATTTAGTGTAGTATCACTATGGCTTGTTTTGATCCTGCATATTCCCTAGGCATTTGCTATTAGCTGAAGAATACAGGCTAGATAATGATTTCTCCGAGTTGGAACTGTTGATCTTATGGTTCTTATTTTCAGAGGTTTGCTTCCTGAAAGCTCAGCCGTAAGCCAAGTCCTTAGAGACCATTATATGATATCCTTTGAATAGAAACTGTTCCAGAAAATAGTCTGGAAGCAGAAAATCTACATAGTTTTCCTTGCTTTCAAAATTTAAAGCATTCACAGCACACGTTTACAAAAGCTCTTCTTTTGATTCCATAAGTATTAATAGCAAACTTTAGAGAGTGTTTTCTGATAAGATTGGAAGCGCTATCTAATGCCCAGACCATAGACATGGCAGTGTTAAGAAGATGGGAAAAGTATTCAGGCTAAGAGTTGCTTTTTGATGTCGCTTTAGCTTTTGCATATAGAACCTAACCTAACATAACTATAGGAAAGAAAAGCACTCCTTATTCCGTTTTACATAAATGATTTAGAGGGGAGGAGCCTAAGAATTCAAATGCCAGTTCCTTAGGGTAGCAAAGCTGCATATTTGACACGCTCTAGCTAGATTTTTAAAGCTGCAGAGAATGATATAATCAACTCTTACGAGCAACTAGAAGAATATACAGAAGGAATCACTAAGTTTCTTCAGGCATAGCAGAAAACCATGGGCAATAGTGTGTTCTATATACTGGAATCAGAGATATGTGGGGCAGGGTGGGAGGCAAGGAGAGAAAAGTCTAAAGACCAAATGAAATAAACAAGACTACAAACTTGACAGTATAAACATATAATAAACTCAGTCAATGCAGAAAAACCCAGGACATTATTGAATATTGGTATTGTAGAGGCAGTCAGGAAAATGGTTGGACTTGAGGTCTTTTCAAAGTAAGTGATTCTATGTTTCTATAAGAAAATGTTAAACAACAAATAAAGAAAAATTTTTCTACATATGCAGAGGTCATTCATGATATTTGAGAGAACCAAGACTTCTCCCCCAGAATGTTCAAGAAAAGCAAAAAAACCACAAACACGTTCAGTTCTCCTACTAATAATGAAGTTGCATTTCACAATTTTCCATCATGTCCTTTCAAATATATTTTTTGAGAACAAAAGTCTTTTTTCCATCTTTTCTCCCCATGTAAAGCTACTTAAGCACATTTCACTAAAATTGACAAAATTCCTGGAGGGAAGAAAATTACATTTTCTGTCAGTTCCTGAAGACTGCAAAAGGTAAATATCATTAGTGAGGTTGTAGAGGGAAATGCTGCATGCAGTGGAAGATTCTTAAAAAAATAGAAAACTGAATTTCATATTTATTAATACAATAATGTCTCTTGAAGAAGAAATGCACTAAGTTGCTGAAAGTTTTCAAGAAATCTTTACTTATGCCCCGTTTTACCAAAAAAGAGGGAAAAAAAGTATATTAAAAAAGGTATTACAAACCCCCCCAGAGTTTCAGTTAGTTCTCAGACATGCTGACACATGTAACAGTCTGCCAGTGTTCCCTGCACTAAAGCCTTGGTCACAGATTTTTGATTGTTTCAGCTGACATTTTGAGTAAACTTTCTACTAAAGTGCTTCTTTTTAAAAAAGAGGAAATGCAGATGTTGATGTGATGGGAAATGACAGTTATATAAAAACTGACTGCATATGGTTGTTCTTGACCTGTAGTGGGGGCACTGCACAGGATTGCAGCATGTAAATCTGCTTGGTGGAGTAATAGCCAGCTGCTACATTACACTTTTTAGACAAACAAAAACGTATTTGAGTTTAGATGATCAAAAGTAAGCAATTAGCAATTAAGCATCACAGAAAAAACGTACTAAAACAGTACGCTATGGAAGTGGCGTGCATTGGAACTTGAGTCAGAAACACAACAGGAATGAGTCTAAAGCAAAACACAACAGGAATTAACTCAGAGGAAACAGATTCAGGCAGCAGTGTGCTGTATTCTGATCTCGGCTAATTTAATAGAGAATAATGGCTGTGTTGACTAGTTTTTCTCTAGATTCCCACAATATTGTCATGTGTCAGTCACTCTGCATTGGACTTGCACAGTTGATTCTTGTGTCACGTTTGTGTGTAGCACAATGTGTATGAAGCCTCTTTCTACTTCATAATCCTACTTATTTAACCCCAGCCAGCACCTAAGTACCATGCAGCCTCTTACTCCCCCACCTACCCCACTGAGACGATGGGGAGGAGAATTGGTAAAAAACCTCATGGGAAGGGATAAGAACAATTTCGTATAACTAGGAAAAAAGAAAACTATAATAATAATGAAAAAAAACCCCAGATAAATAAAACCAAACAAGAACAAGTGATGCACCATAAAATTCCTCACCACTCATTGGCAGATGCCCAGCCTATCCCCAAGCAGTGATTTGCCACAGTGCCTGCCTCAGGGGATGGACCCAAAACTCCTCTTCAACCCTGACTAGCTCCAGCCGTCCGGCTGAGGGGCACTGAGCAGGAGTGGGCCACCNATACAGAACAGGAATGTACAATTGTATGGGCAGGAAAAGGGGGATGAGCGAGCAGTCCATTTAGAGATAAACAAGGGGTTACAGAACTGTACAGAAACAACATAACAAACATAATAAACCACAGGTGCACACCACCACAGTGATTGTCCCCTTCCAGCCAACTCCCCCAGTTCATGTACTGAACATGATGTTCTAAGGTATGGAATATCCTTTTGGCCAGTTTGGGTCTACAGTCCTGTCTGTGCTCCCTTCCAGCTCTTTGTGCACTTGCTTTCTGGCAGAGCATGAGACACTGAGAAGTCCTTGATTCAGGGTAAGCACTACTTAGCAACAACTAACATGTATTATCAACGTTATTCTCACAATGAATCAAATAAAAAAAAAAAAGCACTGTAACAAGCTACTAAGAA
This sequence comes from Calyptomena viridis, assembly GCA_013390005.1. Taxonomy (NCBI): domain Eukaryota; kingdom Metazoa; phylum Chordata; class Aves; order Passeriformes; family Eurylaimidae; genus Calyptomena; species Calyptomena viridis. Next base: position 21,448 of record WEIV01013356.1, on the reverse strand, counting down.
GAAAATTAACTCCATCCCAGCCAAAGCCAAGAAAATATTCAAGGGATACAGTCTCTTCTACTATACAGACAAATTATTTCTGTGATTTTCATAGAAATAAGGGTGATAAATATTAAAATATTATTTAAAATATAATACAGCCCTGCATACCTAAAATATCTCTGTAGTAATAAAAATAATAATTTATGAAATTTTTAATGAAATCAGAGGAAAAAAATCTCCAGATTTCCTGTGGCATATTCTCCTTAATTTATTTGCTCTTTAGATTCACTTGCTATGAGGTTAACATAAAGATATATTTTCTGATTTGAATGTTGTACTTTCACATTATTTATTTTTACTCCGTCCTTGACTTTTTGACTCATTTTTCCCTAATAATTTTTTTTTGAGAGGTCACAAGGAAACAGAGCTTGATCAGACAATTCCCTAACCCTTCTCTCTTATGCTCTAGGAATCACTAGCAAATTGTTTTATTTATGACATGGCTGTTGTTCAGCTTTGTTGGGGAGGGGTCATTATTTACTGATATATACAGTTCTTTCTGTTAAACCCAAGAGCATTCAACACTAAAGAGAACACTCACTACTCACTTGTTTCAGTAAATGTAGCGTAAATCTATAACGATGTTCCTCAGACACTAGAATGGAATAGAGATGGGGAAGTAAGGCATTTATGTTGAATAAAATTATCCAAACAAAATTCATGTTCAGATGTTATTATTCCTTTTTCAAAAAATGGTATAGACTATTCAGTTGCTCTAAATTATCAAGGTCTAAGCACATCAGTTCATTTCTTGCTCATAATGAAATATAAAATATGGAAATATTAATGCTATCACTCCATATATCAATTTTCCTTGGATTTGTTCATTGAAGAGCCAATTGTGGCCAGTGTGAATGGATGACAGCCTTCATTGAAGTGCTATTGCTGAAGGCACTCAGTAGTTTTTTCCTTTTATCTATACTTTATTTTGAAACAGGAAGCAAAAACAAAGGGATTATATATTTAAAGAAATAGACAACCTTCAGATATACTGAGTCAGAAGGTCTCTAACAAAACCTAGTGGAATTCATTTCTGCTTTCAATTTCACCAGAATGCAATGTAAACAACCATAGGAACTACACAACCAACTTTTAAATTAAATCCTACAATGAATAATTTATATTTTCAAACAAGGATTAGAAGTTCCATTCAATTGCAGAGTTCCAGGGGTGGCTTTAATAATTTACATGCTTTCCAAGGGTGAATAAAATGCCCTCCTGACAAATATCAAAACAATCCAAATATTTTCTTTGTTAAACCACACTGTGATTGACAAAAGAAAGAGCCACTGTTGTAAAGTTGAATGCATATGATGTGGGAGATAGGCAGGGGAACACAATAATCTCCAAAGTATGCCAAGTCTCTGTATGCAATGTCTGTACTTACCAAAGGGAATATGAAAAAATAAAACACATTATCAACAGCAAAATCTGCATATAATTTTTATCCTTCACTGAAAGTTTTTTGAATTCTACCGTATAATCTTTTTGTCACGTGTGCAGGAGACCCATTGATCTCTCACAGCAACTGAAAAAGAATTCCAGGTCAAATGATCTCAGTCAAATGTCTCTGACCTTGCAGAAAGATGTCAAATACAAAAGATAAACACTTTGCAAAGCACTATCACCTGGCTACAAGGAACACACACTGACTTAAGGTGACTGATTGAAAGTATATCTGCCTCGCTGGAGTTTTGGTAGGTAAACTGGCTGCCTTTGCTGTAATTCACAGCTTCAGTTCTCTCCAGTCCTAATAAATACAGGTCCACTATCTTTACCCTGAACACGTAACCTGCAAAAAATAGCAAGGAATACTGTGCCTGATGAAAGAGAGTCCACTGTGCTGGAGAACTTAGTGTAATCACAGCACAAGTGATCTATATCTTAAGCACTCAGGCAGCAGTAAGGTAAAATTTAATGCAAGACAAACGTCCTGTGCTACAGACATAGTTCATAAATTAATTACACATTCTGCATTGATTTTCACTTCCCCATGAGAAAATAGTATAGAAAATGACTGCTTTCTTCAAATATAGAGTAACACAATCATTAGACCATTTGCAAGGAAATATTCTGGACCACACAATTGTTTGCAGTTTTAGGTAACCAACATGACAGGTTTGAGAACAGTCAACATTCTTAATCTCTATTTACTGTAATATTGATACTAGTTAGATCTCACATATATCATCTGAAGCAATATATGAATGAAAGATATTTTTTCAACCAAACGATATAGTTTATCATAGACCCATTGTAACAAAAAAAGTGGCAGGAAAAAATAATTAAAAAATCAAGTGAGAGTAAAGTTCAAAGTGACTCAAGCCCAAATCCAGTCAAAGGAAAACTGCTCAGGCATAAAGACACCCACTTTCAGAGAACTGGCAAAAAGCTGTTTGCTGCATTTTCACTACTGGGGAAAGTGATCTTCAAATTCTGAATGCATCACTTTAGTGAAAAGTAAGTTTTTGAGGGTTCAGTTTAGTAGCATGATGGAACACCAAGTCCAGTAGAAAAGATATCTTGATGGCTTTTAAAGTCTGTGCTTGATCTTTCCAGAGTTCGAATCCACTTGTATACCTGCTGATAATTAACTTGGAAGAGTTTGCTCTCTTAGGCTGGGATGGGGAGGGGAAAGAGAGAGGAAGATTTTGAAACGTATTTTATTGCCTGCAGATAGATATACATTAATTTCACCAAAAATTAAGGCCATAATCTGTCTTTCAGTTTTGCCTGACTGTTTTTCAAACAAGACTTCAGGAGAGTATTTGCTAAATTAGCCGCTGAATTCCTACTGAGCTAAGTAATTCTGAAATGCCATAGGTCCCTGCAATTTTGCTTAGGCATCTAAATAGTCTTAGGACTCAACATTGCCGTGTACTGAGGAACTTAGTTTCCACTCATATTTATCAAGGTCTAAAAAAACTTGCAATAAACAGAAGTGAAACTTAATATTCCCACAGATAGCTTTGCCTCAACTCTAAAATGATGAATTAGCATAATGAGAACTAATGAAGATGTTTATGTGTGGAGATCAGGAAAACAAAAATCCTGAGGAGTGTATACACAGAGAATGACACAGGCAAAAAAGAAAATTCCAAACATCTCCATATCAAGGTGTTTAATAATGATTGATAGACAGAGGGATTTTACTACTTTGTAATGGCCAATTTCTTTCCTTGATTTCACTTTATCCAATCTTACTGACGTGTCCTTTAAAACTTCCACCTGAAGAGCAACGATTTTTTAGAAAAAAAAGGTGTCTGCACCAATGCCAAGAAGGTAAACTATAGCAGGATCAACAACTTCAGTTATAGACATAAAAAACAAAAAATCCTACACAGAACACATTTCATTTTGTATGAGTACAATGCAACTTACAGTCTTCCTCAAACAAGAATATATCCCTATTTACTCTTTTTTTCACAGGGATATTTTTTTAAATTTAACATTTTATGGATCAACCTACACTACTCTGCTCATTAAATTAGGATCCTATTTTGTGATGAGAAACTAACTAGCAAATAGCACACAAAAATGCACCTATCCTTTTTCCATCTCATTTCAAGCCCATGCAGTATTAATTATTGCAAGTTTTTATGAATTCACCTTAAATAATACTTTACCATTTTTATTCAGACCTATATATTTAATGGGTTTATTAGTTACAGAAGTTGTAACATGTCATGATCAAATGCAATTTCTAAGATGCAGTGAAGGGTATCCTCTTGATATCTTAAAGTTTCACAGTTGTTGTGAATTAGTAGAACACCATTCAAGCCAGCAAACAACAATAATTTACATCTACTGAAATACTAAATATTAACTATAATATTAACTACTAAATATTAATTACAACTTAAAAAAATCCATTTGGGTAGCAGAGCCCATCGTATCTTAAACATACCAAGAAATCGTAGCATTACAAAATCTTACTATGATAGGGCTTCTGGCTGAAAAGTATTCTTAAAACATAGAAATATTCCATGAGAACAGTGGTATTACAGTTCTTTTCTATGGAATGAGAAGGACCAAGAAGTTTCCAGAAGTAATATATTCATTGGTGTAAAACTGATAGATGAGGGTGGTCAGCCTGAGGGGAAACAAATTGCTTAACATGCTTTCAAAATCCTCTGCTATGTGGTCAGTGTACACTACCAGCACCAAGTCTTTCAAATACAGCAATTTCATAATGGAAAAATCTGACTGCTGTCTTGAAAATGGAAAAGCAGAAGGCAGATCAAGCTCCAACATTTCCACCCAGTTCAAAATTTTGTTGAAAAACCTAATTAAGTCTATACTACTTGACTACAATTATTTTAAGCACTCAATCTCCTTTCTGGATCATTTCCAGCTCAATATATATGGCATTCGCTTAAGTAAAAAGCTCTCATTTCTCAAGGGAAAGTATTCCTGTTACAAGAATTTTATTATTCTTTTTAATAGAATACTGTCATCAGTTGTGGTTTTTTTTTTTTTAAACTATACTAATATATGCAGACTGTTATAAGAAAATGGAAGGAAAACTTTGTCCCTACAAAAATCATTCACCCTAGGGAAAGCTACAGAAGAATGTAGAAGATAAAATATCCTTCCAAGAATATTGTCACTGAGGGATTGTTGAACTTTCCATTCAGCTTTAAGACGTAGACAAGCACAGGCAAGGCTGTAGTGGAACAAGCCATATATTCTCTCACATTAAAAGACAGGCTAACCTGTAATAGAAACTCTGCAGATTCACCATATTTATCAAATGGTGACAGTAAAAAAGAGAATTTCTAATTTATATTTGTATATATATTGCCATTTCTATGTTAAAATATTATTCTGATTCAATAGAGAAAAAAAGATACACAACAGGATATTTACCAGATTTTATCTAATGGATACACATGAAAAACTGCTCACAGAAAAAATACAACCAATAAATTAAAAAACCCTGTAAATTAATCATTGTGAGTTACAAGCAAATGTTACATCGTTCAAGCCGATGAAGGTTATCACACATAAATCCTTATGCCGCAAGGACAGAGAAGATATTTATTCAGGAACTGGGCAAGTTCCAAGCATGCATGTCTAAGAATTTGAAACAGAAAGGAAATAGCAGCACTGAATATTTCTACATTTGTGAAGAACTGTCAACAAAGCAGGAAACAAGTGGTAATCAAGGGAGATGTGCTTGTTAGTCCCAAATTAACAAAGGAAGCAGATACTAGTGACCTACCAGTGCTGAAACTATTCTCTTCCTTTCTTGCTGCATTTTTCTTGCATAATTTATTTTCAGGAGATTAATGAATGTGAAGGTGAATATTGCCATAAGATGCATGAATGTAACAGGAGAAAATAGAGTACATGAAATTACATGAAGAGGATACAAAGGAAGGTATTTAGAGAAGATACTGCTTTGCAACACCAGAGCACCTTGGCAGCTGTAACCAAGTTCTGTAACATACTATTGCAGGTGTACTCCCTGTGTTACAACTAGTTGTCCCCAACATACAGTAAAGCCATGACACTCCTAGCTAACAAAGCATGAGCAAAGCATCAATTTAAAGCTGAATATCTGATACTGTCATCACTTAACATAGCCAGCACAGTCAGATGAGAGGCAAGATCCTGGCACTGTGGACAGCAGGATTAGGGAAAGGATCATGGAATCTTTTAGGTTGGAAAAGACCTCCAAGATCATCAACTCCAACTGCTAACCCAGTACTACCACGTCCATCACTAAACCAAGTCTCTAAGCACTGCATCTACACATCTTTTAAATACCTCCAAAGATGGTGACTCAACCATTTCCCCAGGCAACCTGTTCCAATGATTGACACTCCTGTGTCTAAGTGGTGTAACAGGTCATTGACCATTTCCTCTTGGATCACGAGGTCTTCATTCTACTCCCTGTCAATATCTTCCAGCTCAGGGGGCTGGGTGCCTCAAGAGCAACTGATCTGACTATTAAAAAGTAAGGAAATGAAGACTAAGTACCTGAACATTTTCCTCAACTGTAATCACTGTTTCCCGTCACATCCATTAAAGGATGGAGATTCTTCTTAGTCTTCCTTTTGCAGCTCATGTATTAATAAAAATAATTTTTATTGTCTTTTATGGCAGTAGCCAGATTAAGTTCTAGTTGAGCTTTGGCCTTTCTAATCTACTCCTTTCATAACCTCACAACACCCTTGCAGTCCTCTTGAGATGCCTGCCCCTTCTTCCAAAGGTCATAAACGCTCTTTATTTCCTGAGGTTCAACTAAAGCTGTCTGTTCAGCCAGGCCAGTCTTCCCTGACAACTCATTTTTTGGCACATGAGGGTGGCCTACTTCTAGGAGGTTGGACCAGAGCAGGAAGCTCTCTCTTCACATCTTTAATCAGGCCCCAGGAAGGCAGCAGGCTTCCTAAGAAGAGGGGCTAATCTGTATATCAGGCCTTCTGTCATTCACATAGAATCCCTTCTGGAGGGACAACAGGTCTTTTTCTCTTTATGGAAGCAGTTTTGACACAGGGCTGAGTCTGACAAGCTTGGTAACTCCTCCAAGCTAGATTAACCATCAACCACATTACTGTTCAGTTCCACTTGCAGAGCCTTTTGCCTGTTGTGCCAGGACACCTGGGAAGGGAGGGTAGTTATAGAAGACACCTATTACAGAGGTTACAGGTCACCTGTTGCACCAGGTAGGTACTTGTCACCACTGCCCCCCATCCCTTAAGTCACTGTGTTCAGCATGCTGAAGCGACAGCAGGGAAGCCTCTGTATCATACATCTGGTCTGCCAGTGGGGCCTGTCCAAGGGAAAGCAGGGCATGATTCCAGTAGTCTCTCTCTTTCCCTGATACATAGTCTACCTATCTTCTCTCAGAGCTCTGTCACTAAGAGAGGAGTTCCTCTACCTGAGTGCACTGCTTAATGCTACCATTTGTAATAGTATAAGAGCAAGGGGACTCTACAGCCCAGCATGTGGATGTGAGCTTGTCCCCATCAAACGTTTGTCTGGACAGTTGTGTCAACCATGGTGGGTGCAGAGCTTAGAGAGGCCATGACTTTCTGCTGGGTCAAGACCACTGTTCACTGGTCAAACTGGCAGAGCTGCAGCATCTTCCTGCACACCCTGCCATGCCATCTCTCGTGTGCCTGCCGTTTGTGGTGCTCTTGGTTGCTAGTGCTTCCTAAGGGCTTCTTTTAGATGTTGAGATAGGGAGCTTGGTCACCCCATGGCTCCCTTTGTCCTCAGCACTGGTGACACCACTCCTCAAATAGTCTGTTTGGTTTTGGTCATCTCACTCTAAGTCAGACACTGAGGTGCTGGAGTGTGTCCAGGTAAAAGCCTCCAAAGCACGTCCAAAGAAGAGCAATGAAGTGGGTGAAGAGTCTAGAGAACAAGAAGTTCAAGCACTTGAGATACTTCAAGGGGAATTTTAGTCTACCTTGCTTGTAACAAATATTAAAATCAACTTGAGTTGGAACAGTCAAACTCTACTGATGCCAGAGTTTGTTTCATTTTCATTTACCAGTATTTTTCAAATTCCTGAGTTTTCAAATGCAAGTACTTATGGTAAAGCACTGAACATTGGAAGGCAACATCTGGGAATATAAAGCATCTTTGTACATCTTAGTGGCACTGAGGACTTCCAAATTTTATCGTGCTTTACAATTTCATGGGGAAAATACGAACTGCAACTTGAAAAGCAGAAAATCTATAAAGGAGATATCTGAATCAGGGATTTTTTTCTTTTTTCCCTTAGCTGCTATTTTGAGGATCATGATGGCATTCAGGTTTTTCCATAAAATATTTATCAAATGCACTTGGGTTTTTTGACTTTGTTAAAGACCAAATTCCCCAAAGCCTGTACTGCTACTGATTTAATTATTCATCATTATAATAATTAGGCAAGACAATTTAGTGAAAATTATAGAATCTGGCTTTTGTTTTTTTAGTGTTAAGTGTAATTTTTATTGCAAACTAATTTACATGAGAGCAATTTGCAGACAAATATATTATACATATCATCAAGTATTCAACAGTCAAATGCATGCAATGATCCCACTTAAGGGCTACTGCCATTATAAACCCAGACTGCTCTACTGCAAAAATACTTTTTTAGTGTCTAAAGAACATGGCAAACACCTGATTGCTTATCTTCCCTATTACAATGAGAACAACTAGCAGAGATATCCCAAGCTCCCATGAAAAGGAGAAAAAGACTGCTGAACCAATATGTGCTTCACATTAACATGCAATGAACAGAAACACATTTACTTTTAACTACACTGACAGGAACTACCAGATCCTATTGTTTCATGGCTAATTCACAAATCACTGGAGATATATATGACCATAATTTTAGTTCTCTATACACCTTATAAATGAAATTCAATAATTATAAAGGACTATCAAAATGGTTACCAAACAGTCCATTTTAAGTGGTATAATGTATAGGAATAGGTTACTCAAACAGAAGTTCACTAAGAAAAATTCCTTTGGAATGTTGCTTTACTCTTACTACTTCACTGATATGAAACGAAGGAGCATTTTCACTGTAAGTTTTAAATTATCACACAATGTCCGGAATCTTTAATCTCATGGTAACCTAGATCTCTCTTACATTACCCTCATCAGCCTTTATCAGCATTTCAAATATCTTAACTTTCAGAAATGTTGAGATAAGATTTTGGATAACAGTCTTTCAATAATGTGTTTCAAGTCTCATGTGTTATCAAATGTTCCTGCTGAGGAAAAATATTAAGACCACTGTACCTGCTTACAGCATTTCCTCAAGACCCAACATCACTTGAAACAAAATGCACTCTGTATTTCCCACTCACTAAATCTTATGATCCCTTTTGATCTCCCAGGAGGACAAGTCATCAATTTCAGGCATTTATCTGAAAATAAAACTGTTTGTTTCTGATTTGCTTGTTATCTGTACATTTTCTTCCCCAAGTCAATCACTCTGAAAATATTTATTTCTCTTGACAGCTACTTTTGGAAAGGCATTTGACATCAACATGCATCTGAAATCCTCTAGGGAAAGGCTAATATAATAAGTAAAATTTATGGATCAAGGAAGGAAACTTACACACAAGCTATGTTGTACACTAGTTGCTCTTGAGATCAAATCTTTGATATTAAACTGGCATAGTGGAAATGTAACTCAATGAAGTTACACATGATTTAAGCTAGAGCATAATAGAGTCACAAAGAGTAAAAAAAACTAAAGACAGAGTTCCAGTTAGTTAAAAATATAGCCTCTCTGTGTAAAACTGCCTTTTTGTTTGTTTGTTTCTAATCATCAACATCCAACACAGAATTCTGCTTTTGTACACCAAAGGTTACTATTAATTTTTGCTTTTGGGTAGAACTTGTGTTTCTGACTGTGGACTGTTTCTTTGTTACTCTGAAAAATTCTGTAGTGCCAAGCCTGCACCATTTAGGCAATACAAATTCACTTTTTTATCTGACATGTTGAGTTTACCTGAATTTAGCTGAATTTGCCTGAATTCCTTGAGTGTACCTGAATAAAGTTTAAGAACAGAGTTTAGGATTGTACTAACTAAATGTGCTCTCCATTTTTTAAAAAAGAAAAGCATTTAAAAAATGCAATGCAAATATGGCTATGAAAAATTTGAAATTTTGAAAAACATTTTTCAAAAAAGCTTTCACATATTTTAAAAGCAAATGTAAGTTAAGGAGACAATCACAAAGACAGTCTCCAGACAAATCCTACATTTACTATAGGTATATTTGTACAATTGCTTATGACTTCTATAACAATGCTGCACTGTTCTGATAGCCTTTATTATATCCCATATATTATATTCCATATCCAAAATATGCCTCTTTACCAGAGGTAAAATGTCCCTATAACACTGATATTTAATCTCTGGATATCACAACTGTGATAAGAATAGATAAATAGGAGCACAAAGCTCTCCAGGCCAGAAACTCCCTGGAAAGAGTTCTAAGCCTTGACATGCTAACACCATAGAAGAAATAAGAATAAATATGTGAACTCTACAGACTGCCTGTCAAGGTGGACCCCACACATACACTACTCCTTTAATTCTGCCATAAGATGGATTTACATACTCATAGTGAAAAAAAGCACAGTACTGAGCTATATCTACCTTGGAGGTATTGATGAGATTAAGTTCGCCTAAGCTCTACATCAAAACTGCTTCCATACTGAAAATAAAAATGATGTGTCATTGCCACAAAAGATCTCTTTCTGAAGGGAGGATCAACAAGATGTAGTACCAAGTCATGCACTTGAGTCACAACTACCCCACGTAATGCATCTTAGGCCAGAGTGGCTGGAAAGCCGCTTGATGGAAAAGGACCTGGGGGTGTTGGTTGACAATCAGCTGGATATGAGCCAGCAGGGTGCCCAGGTGGCCAAGAAGGCCAATGACACCTTAGCCTGCGTCAGAAATAGTGTATCCAGCAGGATCAGGACAGTGACTGTCCCTCTGTACTCAGCACTGGTGAGGTTGCACCCTGAATCCTGTGTTCAGTTTTGGGCCCTCCTCCACAAGAAAGACATTGAGGTGCTAGAAGGTGTCCAGAGAAGGTCAGTGAAGCTGGTGAAGGGTCTGGAGCACATGTCTGCTGAGGAGCATTTGAGGGAGCTGGGGTTGTTTAGCCTGGGAAAAAAAGAGGTGGAGAGGAGACCTTATCGCTCTCTACAACTATCTGAAAGGAGGTTGTAGCAAAGTGGGGGTTGGTCTCTTCTCCCAAGCAACAGGGCAAGGTTTAGATTGGATACTAAGAATTGGATATTTCTCTATGGAAAGGATTGAGGATTGTGATTGAGTCACCATCCCTAAAAGATGTGTAGATGTGGTGTTAAAGACAGTCTAGTGATGAACACAGTAGTCCTGAGTTAACAATTGGACTCAAACTTGGAGGTCTTTTTCAACCTAAATGATTCTATGACTATTTCTGTAAGCCAGATAGAACCATAATGTTTGCCATCCTAGACCTAGCTCAGTTTGCTAAAGGATTATCAGATCTATGGATCTGATAATGCAACTTTACTGCTAGCTGGGAATAGTTTCAGCCTTATTGTATAGAAGCAAGACATGGAACCTTTGAAATATATTGTTTTCCTGTAAATTACTTCAAAAAAATTTAAAAGATATTCTACGCAACAGTGAATGCTAAAGACACAGTTTTAGCAGCATTTCTATAGTATAATGTCTGCAGCCAGGTGCAATAGGTAAAAAGAGTTCTGCAGTATAGAATATTTTTCTCTCAAATTTCCATACGTTTATTGCAAGGGTTGATATGAGACAGATATTAGCCACAGTTTAGTTTGAATAACTGATTATATTTTTATCAGTGTTCTTTTAAGAAAATGTAACATAGTCAAATTTATCTGAGCCTTCCCTTCAAGCTGTGAAAAATAAATGTTACTCAAAAGCATTCCTTCTCTGTGAAAGACAGTAGAGTAGCACTAACTAGTTGATTCTTTTTTTAATAACCAAGATACTACATTATACTTTAAGAATTTTTTATTTTAATCCCAAGTCTTGTGTAAATTTGTTTAGCTGTTACACAGACTACTCTGTTGTGTGATATGCTTATGTTATATAATTTAAATGCTACAGGTTTAGGGAGGTGAAAGTTTCTTATCATAGATAGGTTGCATAGATGGATTTCAACAGGAGTGCAGACTGTAAATATTTTACCAGTTTTCATTTAGTGTTGTCTCTCTTTCCATTCCTAAGTGTGCTGTGGGAAAAGGAGGCTACAGCAGCTCAGGAGTGGTACAGTCTCCAGACTACCCACTACCTTAGAGAACATCCAAAGGGAAGGGCAGAATGCACTGTGTTGATAACTTCCATCTAGCCTCTAACACATTGTCAGAATGACATTGTCTGTTGCATATCTAGCTCCCCTAGAATAAAATCATTGATGCACAGAAGTGACAACATATGAAAATGCCAAACATGGCATTTACAAAGGAACTGCAATCTTCTTCTAAATTCTGTCTAGAGAAATAAAAATCTCCTTTTTTTTTTCCCCCCAGAAAAGAGCATTAGGGGAGCCCCAGTAGAAGGGGATTCATCCTGCGTGACTAATACTGCAAATTAGTGAATTGGCTAACTTATAAGCTGGAGTATGAATATAATATTGTAGCTGTCTGCTATAGCAGTGGGATAATACTGAAGGACAATACAAAACTGTAGTCAACATTTGTTTAAGAGGAGATGAAAAAAGCTGATTATGCAGAAGATATTTAAATTACTACACAAAATATGTTTTTTAGCTAAGTGTGCCATACCTCTTAGGAAGATTTATTAAGTGATTACCTTACTTACAGTTATAGAATTTATGCAGCTTCACAGGCAAAAAACTCCCAAACAACAACAGTGGAGGAACACAAGTTCTTTAAAAATAGTATAGGAAACAGGAACCAATGGATTTTAAAATTGGAAAACATTTGGAAATGGTATGAAGCTGTGTCAGAAGTTGTTCAGACTGGATGTCAGGAAAAGGTTCTTCCCTGAGAGGATGGTTTGTCACTGGAGTAGGATCCCCAGGGAAGTGGTCATGACACCAAGCCTGTCAGTTCAAGAGTGTCTGGATGATGGTTTTAGTCTTGTAAATTTTTAGATAATCCTGTGAGGAGCAGGGAGTTGGACTTGATAATCCTTATGGATCCCTTCCAATTCAAGATATTGAAGATACAATTCCATGAAATTAGGCAGGTATTTTTTTATAAGGATGATTAAATTCTGGAATAAGATACTGTGGCAGTGCTATAATCAGTCTTCTCTACATCCCCTCATTTAGATCAGAAACATCTGCAGACAGGTTCTGAACCAAATACAACTAGTCAACAAAAAAATGTGAGCATGAAGACAGCAATATACAGTGATTCTGCCAGTTTTAAAGGTCTGTATTTTTAAAAAATATTTGACTCATATTAATGTCAATTTCTATATACTCGTGGTTCAGATACTGCAGAATTTTTAAAATTTCCCTTCTCAGGCTTATAGATGAAATCACTTTTCTCTGGTTTTATTACTTTCTGTATCTCAGCACAATCAGCAGAAAATGAATCACTTGTGTTCTGTTTTGGTTTTGAAATAGTTCAAAACACCTAGAAAGATAGAGAGTATTTTATGATACCATTTTAAAGGAAATTAATTCTTTCAACTCACATTCTCAGCTCGCAAGTTAGTAGGTATCAATATTATATGATTGCTATCAGTTGGTTACACAAAAAAAAATCCACACAAGTGAAATCAAGTAACTTCACAGAAAATAAATAAATAGCAACACAAATAAGCTCAACAACGCCTTCAATTTTCCAGCAGCTCTGAGCATATGGAAAAACAGTAGCTTAACTTATGCCATCAAGGGAACAGTCTATTCTGTAAATCACTGAAACCAGAGATTAACCTATCTATAGGGTTTAAGTTAATCCATTTCTCAAAAATGTTAATTTCCTTCAAAACTTGGAGAAGGTTCCAATCCTCATTCTTTCTCTGTAGCTCAGGGTTTAAAGTACTTAAGAGTCCTTCAGTTCCCTCTTCCTCCTTACTGATTGCCACAGCTCCCACCTACTGGAAGCTTCCTTAACTACACTACCCACTAATACAGTAGCACATTCAGTGCTTTCTACTGAAGTTATTCAAGTCTCTGTGGAAAAACCTGAGGATTATCTGAGTCAGAGTAAGTACAGAAGATTACAAAAGTCTGACCACTTCCAATCGGTCCAAGAATGCTACTTTACTTTAGCGATATGATTCTTCAATATCATGATATGAGATGCTAAGAAACTCCCATTTTGCAGAAGAAAAAAGACCTAAAGGAGGGCTATTGAGGAGGATACTAATTTCTCTTTTGTATATGTTCCCCCCACTCTTTTCCATCCTAATTATAGTGGCAAGTAAAGGAACAATCTGCCAGAAGGTTTTCGAGTTGGCATTAATATAGTACTTGCACTCTATTTCTATGGGTAGAATCACCTTCCCTTATCCACAACAGTAGTATGAATAACACAGATTTAAAGACTAATGTATGCTATTATTGTTTTAAAATTAATTATTCTAAAAGAATTAGATCAAATCTTGACTTTTTACAGTTTTCTGTATTTGGGTTTGTATATAATACAATCTGAATTTTCTTCAGTGATGTGACATTGATTTCAATTTGAAAACCTTATTTTTCATTCATTAAAAATATGAGAGTTCTAAAAATGTGTTTCTGAAGATACAAATCTTTGCCCCACCTCATATTTGAATAGCAATCTGCACTGATTGGAAGGTATGCTTTGGTGAATCTTTAGAGTGCCAGTCATCTACTATTTTGTCACACAAAAATTATATTTTTCACCATTGCTGCTCTCCTTATGCAGCTCTTTATATTTTCTACTACTTTTTCTTAAGAAAACATCAATCCTTTTTTCATAATTCCTGTTCCTATAGAATATGAATGAAGAGTGTTAGAACTACAGAGAAAATATATTTGGTAAAAAGGCTTCCTTGGTGCTGATGTTCTTCCTAAAGTTTTTAACTTAGACTGGTTAAATTTTATCCTGCAATCTCCATGAAAGATTTTTAAAAGTTAAAAAGTTGAGTTTGTCTTTTTTTTAGACTTAGGTATTGTAGAAGTATTATGTTAAGCCTGAAAATCACCTTGAAAATTATGGGGTAAATAATTCCAAATGAGTTGCTGTACTTTAACAGACTGTGGGAGATAGAGCACCTGCAAGAAAAAAACCCATGGAGAGATGATATAATAGTACATATTTTTCATATAGCGGTGACACGTATGGGACTTTCTGCCTCAATATTAACTATGTAAGTTTCAGTTTTATAAAATACGTGTGCCTATATATGAGTATATACTTGCTACCAGACCCACCTTATTTCCACCCATATAGTAGGGAAATAAGGTACTTCAAAGTCAGCAGAGTTATACTGAAGATTAATTCAAGCTATATTTTGAGTGGTTTTTCATTTTAACCTGACTGCCAAGATAGAAGAAGATACAGTTACTGATCTGAAAAGAAATTAAAAAGTAAGGAAGGTAGAAGTCACTGAAAGGGTTTCAATTTCTGTTCAATGTTCACATAGGCAAAATTCTTAGGAGACAACATGGGAACTCAACCAAAACACAAGACATTGTTCATTTGCCTTTCACAAATGTAGCTTTTACCCTAATCTCCCTTATGTGAAATCTAACTCTTCCCATTTTTCATTATATATGTATGTTTGCAGAAAAGAGAGATGTAAAAAGTTAATTTCTAAAAGAATCAATCAGGGATTAAGATGTTGATTGAACCAAATACCCTAAAAATTACCTCCCAGGTCTATAAAACTCAGAATTTAAGCATCTGCCTGCAGTAGTCACAGTTGACCCCAAACAGCTCCACACCCTCATGTTTTTTCAGAGAGTTTATACATTTTTTTTTCCAAAGGAACACTAATCTATATTCCCAAACAGTAATTGATTTCAAACTGAATAACATCTCCAGTGAATTTCATACCAGATATCTGCCTGCACACAATGCAATAAAACAGCATCTACCACATCCATCATGCCTACTGAGTTTACTCAGTCTTTTCAGTTAGTGTCCAAACTTCATACATTTGCACAGAATTACTTTTACATGTCAGATCATTTTTATTGCAAACTCTAAAGATGAACAGTGTCTAATATGTAATTACCAACATATTCTTCAGAGATCAGCACTGTTTATTGACATTACAGTCCAGGCAAACCCCAGTTTAGAACTAGTCTAAGACTAGTAACAATTAGGTCACAGCTGATTATCTCACTAGCAAAGGAAACATCATTCTACATAGACTATGCATTCTAAAAACTTGGCCCTGATGTCTCATAACATTTCTCAGTTTCTTTTCTAAATTTCGATTTCTCTTCACTTTTAAAACTCTTACTCATTTTTTTTAATAAAGTTTTTACCATTTTTACCATTATTCAATAAATATAAAAGATATATCTGTAAACATAGTGTGGTAGTTACATAATTCTTCACCGAGCATAGGAATTTATTGAATGAAAATATATCAGGGCAGCATTTGAAAACATGGAAGTATTACTTAAATAAAAACCACTAGCAAAAAGGAAGTCAACAGGAGAGAAAACCGACTAGGATGAAACAAAGGATAAGGTAACACACAAAAATTAGAGCATACTGATGTCAAATTGCCAGGTTCTGCAAGTGTTGTGTGTGCCAAACAGGAAGAGGGAGAGGAGCAGACCAATAAGGGACAAAGTATATATTTTATATTTTTCACATGTATTAGTTCCCTATGTTACTTACTAATTTTTTATGTTTATCAGTTGCATTATTTTAAAAGTTCACAGTGCTTTTTTTACCTTTTTTCACCTTTTTCCTATTAATAAAAAAAGTACTAGTCATACACAACAAAAGAAATGTATCAGTACTATTACAACTCTACTACATAATACATTTAGAGTAACCTGGAAAAGAAAGACAAAAGGAGGCAATAAAATCTGTAGTACAATTGCTGAAGCCAGTCTCACCTGGGAAAGATTTTGAGAAACAGCAAATCTATGCATAGTCTAGTTAAAGCATAGACAAAGCACAGGCAGTTCTGCTAGTGCATGTTGAAGCTCATCTAAGCTTTGCTGTCCATCCTGGGTAATATAGGAACTGTTGATGCAGGGCAGGCTGGAAGCACCTGGCTTTCTTCTCCACCTGCAGAGTTGCAAGTCCAGGTGTGTTGGGTGGCTGGTCATCCGTGAGAACAAGACTCGTTAGAATGTATCAGGACCAGCTTAGCCCAGCCTTATCTCCACACTACAGGGGAAAGGTGAGTAATGCAGGTGATTGATGAATAGACTAGAAGAGAGATTCTATTGCATCTGCTGCTCACAACAGGAACTGCTGGATGATGTAAAGGTCAAGGACAGCCTTGGCTTCAGTGATCACAAGACTGAGAAGTTTAATATTTTAACAATAGTGAGAAAACTTGGACTTGAAAAGAGCACATTTGCATTAGCAGAAAGCTGAGCCAGCAATGAAGAAGACTAGCATTGATGAATGTGGAGATTCTGACTTGACCTTAAACACAAAATAGAAGCATACAGGAA